>JARHVA010001532.1:1882500-2135000 GCA_037957365.1 Torreya grandis | reverse complement strand
TTGAGAAAGACTACTCAATAAGACTATTGAATAGAATATTATTTATAATATTAATTAATTTTAATTTAATAGTAACTATAGCTTCCAAGACTAATATCATGTACACGGATATTACATGAAAAATAGCTTAAATTAGTTATATTTTTCTTATTAAGAAACTTTACATAATTATTGTAATATAATTTTAATTATTTTTTTATATTATTTATTTACAATTGTATTCTATAATTTTTATAAAATATGGTTGTATATTTATTTAATTTTATTATTTTTAATAAATATTAAAAGTATTTATTTTCTCTAAGTGGATTATATTTTATAATTAAGAATGAATGTTTAAATCTATCAAATATAATGAGGGGTTCATTTTGAACGATAAATGGAAATAATAATTCAAATAAAAATCAGAATATCATTTTAATTCATCAATTTTAAAGGTTTTATTGTGCATATATAAATTTAATTATCTTTAAGTTAATAATAAAATTTAGTATAACATAGTTTGTATTAAATGTTTGAAACATTCTTTCTAATTTTAAATTGTTGAAACGTGCCATTAATTTCAAAAACCAGTAAAAATATTGATTAAAGATTATTTTAAAATAATTAAATATTTTAAAATAAATAAAAAAATTATAATAATATAAAAGAAATTATTAAAAACTATACAAAAATTTTAATAAAAAATAATTAAAAAAATAATTTAAATTCCTAATTAATGTTTTAGAACTTAATGTAATAATATAATCTAATATAAATAAACATTAAATATGCATTAACATAACGTCGTTCACAAGTTTTGAATAATTGAACTTTTACTACTAAAAGGTTTTTAAAATTCATGCTGAAGGTATTAGGCGTTACAAATTTTTATTTAACTTTTTAAATTATGTTTTGTAAGTTTAAGGGTTCTATACAAGATTTCTTAAAATAATGATTTTGAAATTTAAGATTTGTATATTAAATATTGTACATATTCATATTGAAGTTTTATAGTTAAATTAGAAATTTATAACATAATGGTAAAATTAAAGTTTTTAAAATTATATTTTTAATATAAAAATTATAAAATCATAATTTTTTAATTTGAAGATTAAAAAAATAAATTTTATAAAATTAAAATTTACAAAATTAAAGTCTATAAAATTATAATTCTTAAATATAATATATGTAAGTTATGGTTTTTTTTAATTTAAAGGTATTTCTAAAACTATATTTTAAATAAAGGTTTTGTAAAATGATGATTTTTTATTGTAAGATTTTTAAAATTAATGTTTCATTATTTAGGGTTTGTAAAATTAAAATTTTAAAGTTTAAGTTTATAAGTTAAAGATATGAAATTTTATCTTAAATTTGAAAAAATAATTTTTTTAAATTAAAATTTGTAAAATAAGGATGTTTATATTTATAAATTGAAAAATTATGTTAGTGAATAATTTTTTGGAAAAACTATGTTAAGTTTTGAATCTGGACGTGTTTCGAATTTATTTTTGTGATCTTTCATCAAGAAAATAATATGTGTAGGAATATAGAAGTGGATTTGAAATGTGTTGAGATTCAAAATATGATACAATTTTTTCAAAAAATTATTTACTATTATATAAATTGTGGAAATATCAAATCTCTAAAAATTAAAGTTTTCAAAATAAAAATTTACAAATTTAAGGATTTCAAATTATATAATTATAAAATTATTGTTTGAAAAATTGAAGTTCTTATTTTAAATTTTATAAAATAAGATGTTTAAATCTTTAAATTAAAAATTTAAAGTTTGTAAACTTATTGCGTACAAAAATACAATTTTGAAATTTAGGGTTTAGACAAGTGCAATAGGTTGAGGGCCTAAAACAAGAATATTTCTATCAAAATATGATTAATAGTAAAGTGTGTAAGGACTTTGAAATAATGCATACGCGATTTGAGATGATATGTTTGATAATTACGAAACTCATAGAGTGTACACGCTATGTCATTTATAATTATTAAAAATATATATATAATTGTATATTATTGTATTGAAAATTATAATTTTCTTCTATGTTAAATTTTATTTTTTATTTTTTTATTTTTTTTAATTTTTATTTCCTTTCAATTAATTTATTAGTGTAGAAAAAATAAGTTAATCTTTCAAAGACCATAAATTTTGATTTATAGTTTCATTTGAGCTCTTTCACATGTCAAAACAATTGTCTCAAAATGTTTGTTATTGTATTGGGTAATTTTACTTGTCTAGGAATGTTTTTAATATTTTTTTGGAGGTCGTAGATGATCATTTGAGGGTCCAAAATTGTGATTTAAATATTTTTTTAATATTTTTCTATTTTTAATTATTATATATTTTAAGGATCAGATATTAACTTTAGTTGCATTTTGTTCCATAGATTAATTTTAGAATTTATAATATTTCATGAGATTTTCAGAGCTGTATACACTTGTATGCAAAACTACTATAAATAATAACTATTAAAAATAGGCATTTTTTTTAGATTTTAATTTTGTTTTTAAATTTTGCATGTCAACTTTAAATTCTAAGTTGAATCTTATTCAATCATGATTTGAATTTGTAATTATTTCAATTCATTCAATACAAATCAATTTTGAGTATTGTTTCAAGATCTTAGTCTACTAATAATTTATTTATCTTGATAATTTTCACACAAAAAAATATCTTATATTTCTCATAAAGGAAACAATTAATAACACATAAAAAGAGGTAAAAACCCTTAACATTTTCAAATTATAATCAAATTCCATAAAATATCTTTAAATTTTTCAAAAAAATTACTTAAAACTCATATAACACTTCAATTCCCTAAATTTGATGTATCATTATAAGGAAATGTGGAAAATTTATATATAAAGAATAACCCACCAATCCTTCATAACCCTTTCAATACTCTATAAATTTAAAAGAATCTTTAATTAGTCAAAAAGATTTGGTTATATATATTGAAAAAATAGAATACATATTGAGAACTTGATTAGGATATTGAGAGATTCTCATTTAACCAAATTCCACCATGCTTATTTAAAAATTAGATTAGAATCATTAATGGGTGAAATTGGTTTAGTGATGAGTCAATTGATAAGTAGAAATTACATAGGAATGAATATAGTTCATATTATATAAACAAACACCATGTTTATTTAAAAATTAGATTAGAATCATTAATGGGTGAAATTGGTTTAGTGATGAGTCAATTGACAAGTAGAAATTACATAGGAATGAATATAGTTCATATTATATAAACAAACTGTCAATTGTTGATGTGAGATTATATATATATATATATATATATATATATATATATATATATATATATAACTTTTCAATTATTTTTAACTTATTGATTTTATCATGATATTATAATAAATAATTTTTGGGATTAATGTTGGATGGTATTTGACTATGCATCTTATAATTACCACAATATTATTTTATATTTTTTGAAGAAAATATATTATGATTTTATGAGAAATTTTATTATTTTTATCATTTAAAGTTGCAAAGTCAATAAAAAAGGCTCTAGATAAAATAGAGAGGGTGAACATTAATTGCCTATCAACTTATAAGAGTCCCTATCTAAAATATAGTTCATGTGATAATCCCATTTATAGTGAAGGAGATTATGAATATTAATATATTACATGTACTTAATGTACTTACACACATCTTTATTCAACATACAACACAAATTTAACATATTGATGTTTGCATGCATGTACATGCACAAGTTCTAAGTATATCTCATGCCTAACAACATTATTACAATGATCATGGGGCTCTCTATAATGGACTTTCAAAAAAGAGGATAAAGATTTAATGTACCTTGATTACGGTGTTATGTCCACTTTGATAGAATAAGTGGTTATGAGTGATGATTTATTGAGACAAATATTTCGTTTGGACATGTTAATCACATTTTTATAAGTATCTTTTACATTTAACGTGTTATAGATATTTTTGTTATATTATTTTAATTTTAATTTTTTGTATTTTAAGTAATAATTAATTTACGTACAAAAATAAATTATTTATTCATTTTTTAATCTTCCATCATCAAACAGTCCCTTTTATTTCTTAGGTGGATCATGGACCATTTACTAGCACATATTGGAGACTCCCCCCTTTATATGAGTGGGAGTAGATGTAGGTGTTGCTATTTTAATTGCATTTAAATTGGTGAAATATTTAGCATAAAGAAAATTATGTTGCTTTCAGAAAGTTGGGGGTGGGAGAAGGTGGGAGGGGCAGCTCTATTATGAGAGGAGGTTTCCTTTATTAAAAACATAATAATAATAATAAACTTTATTATATAGTTGATTCAAGAATAACATTATTTATAATTAAATATATTTACAATATTTATAAATAAAATTCAATGTTGGAGTTTATTAACTTATACCTTTAAGAGAAAAATAAAAATAAAGAAAATAAAAAGTCACTTGTGAACAAAGAAGTCAAAATCACTTTAATATTATGAAAATAAAAAATATATTGTTTAAGAGATGAATGACACACATTAAATATAAAAAAAATGCACATCTTCAAATATAAGCCACAAAATATAAAGTTGTAAAATTTCCTTTATATTTTTAAACAGAAAAATGAACACAAAAATTCTTTCTTCTTTCCTTTCAAAAAGAGTTGCAATAAACATCATACAAGCTTTATATAATATTCACTAACTAGAGTTAGGAGGGAATAGGTTGATGCTTCACATTTTTATTTGTATCCTTTTCTAAACAAAAATCTCCTAAAAAAAAAATTATTTTAAATATTATAAAAAATAAATAAAATGTGAGAAAATGGAACTAAAACACATCCTTGGACGATATTTTTTAACAAAATATCTATATGCTTGACGGAGGTATTTTTTATAAAACTACTTTCCTTAAAAATTCCCCCTCATCTTGAGATGCCTCGAGTATTTTTAAATTTTTTAAAAATTTAGCAATAGCATCCTTTCTTTGGAATTACAACATTCTTACATCGGATCAACCACATTTCCGATATCATCATCCTAATATTAGGAGTCTCCGAACGAAAACTTTATCAACTCTGAAATAAACTCGTCAGTAAGGTATGAATGTTGCTGAGATTATTCATAGCAACGAAATTAAAAACATTGTTATTGAATAGTTCTTATTTTGCCATCTTTTTCAACTGTTATTTCGCCAAATCCACAACCATCTTCTTTGGCTAGGTCAGAGTAGGTTCCATACATTAGAATAGGAATATACAATCTTTTCATCTCCAGTACTATATTGCTTCTTCATATAATCAATGGATTTATTCAGAACTTCAATATTTTGAATTATACTCTCGATCCAATAGAATGGGAGACCGTTTTCCATTATATCATATAATCCTCCTTTGACAAATATATCAGCATCTGTGAATGACATGTATTCCATGCCTGCTTTAAACTTATGCTAAATAATGAGTTGTTTTTTATGAAATTTGATTTGTTGGTTCTACTCTGAGTCAATATTCTCGTACATTTTCAACAATTCTTCACTAATATATTTCAGCTCATCCAGAAGGAGTTGTTTTTTCCTACCCTTAAGAATCTTTCCATTATGTTTATATTAGATTATGGAAGGATATATCCACTTTACGAACATTTAGTATTTGAGTTAGAACATGAGCTTGATAAGTGATTGAAGATTCCATTGGGATTGAAATGCAATTTGGATATCTGACGAGCAACTCAACCTGATCTTTCAACGACTCCTAAGTCAACTCATATTTACCTGACATTTTTATCATGCATTTAGTAGTCTCCCTAAGATTATGCACATCAATCTCACAAGTGGCCATGCCCAATGGAATCCTCTGACAAAAAATAAAAACATATAAAAACAGAAAATAGAACACACAGATTGCGACAGCGATTATGGAACAAGATTTTTATTAATCTTCTTGAATCTTGCAGACCTTCTTGATCTTGCTTATCTTGCTCAATTACAATACTACACCCATGGGTCTATTAAATAGATTTGTAAACAAACAATAATTAGAAAAGCAAACTAAAGACTAATTTTAGTCTTTACATGCAAACTAACTCTCTAACAAATTCTCTAACTATTGTTTAACTAATTGAATGTTAACTATTGCTGCATACATGAAAAGGAAGTGGAACTGGCAGTTTTGGAAAAATTAACTCCAGTTGACTTCAGTTTCTAACACTCCCCCTTAATTTCTACCACAAACTACTTCAGCATTTACAATGCCTAAATGATTTACCATTCTTGCCACAGCGACGTTGCTAGTAGCTGCCATTGATGGCATACATCTCTTCACTCATTCTGTCTACCAGCTTCAGCTAGGATGTTTTTCTTTTGCAGAATACACTACCTCTCATGTGGAATACACTGCCTTGTAAAATACATCACCTTATATGTGGAATACACCACCTTATATAACCTAGATTGAGGCTATGAACAAGTACAATTGCTCAATGAGCGTTCACTCAGTGTTTAAGACTGAGGAGTAGCCTGTCGAAAGGCTATCAACGAACATGCTTATGTCCAACACTACAAGCTTCCTGCTTGCTTACCTTTCTTTCCCTGATGCTTAACTTGTCAGGTTTCCTCCAAAGACTCTACAGGGTTCTTTCCACGTTGGTCTAGATTTGCCAATGATCAACCTGATCTTCAGACACTTTGACAGCTTCACTTGCTGTTTAATACACACACATTCATAGCTTCACTCGCTATGTAACATAAGCTCTGTAGAGCTCGTCTTTTCAAACACGGCATTGCGGCCGTCAATGCTATAATCTGAAGAGATTTGTCAAAAAATAATAGAGCATATAGAATAGAAAAAATAAGAATAGAAATATAAAATGGGATGCTTCGACATTCATCTTGGAAGCATCTAAGCACTTTCTTCAAAGCAATCTGTCCACACTTTTGTGCTCTATTCTTCTAGCAGCTACTTTAGCTGGCACTAACAACATCTTTAGAGCAGGGTCTCATCTACCATCCCTCATTCATGAAGCCCTCCACGCTCCTCTTTCTTTTCACCACTAACCTTGGCAGTCTCCTTCCAGCTACTTGGCTATTTTCAACACCGACTGGGGCTTCTCCTAACCAGGATCTTCCTTCACTGCTTAACTGCGACTGCTACAACTATTACAGACTCTTCACCTATGACCTATCGCTTCACTCCTACACTCTCAAACCTATGATCTGACTGGGTTGACTACACACGCACTCTCCCTTCATGGCTTCTGCCAAACTGACTGGATGCTTCTCCTTCACATCCAGAACAAAAATCTTCTCCAATGACTCTGTTGCTACTGCAACTTCTTGTCTAGCTAGATCTTCCTTCGCACAAGACCTCTGCTATTCCTTTCTTCTCCCTAGATCTTCTCTCCAAGGCTCTGATGCCAATTTGATAGAAAATAAAAACATATAAAAATAGAAAATAGAACACACATATTGTTTTAGCAATTATGGAACAAGATTTTTATTAATCTGCTTGAATCTTGCAGATCTTCTTGATCTTTTTTATCTTGCTCAATTACAATACTGCACCCATGGGTCTATTAAATAGATTTGTAAACAAACAATAATTAGAAAAGCAAACTGAAGACTAATTTTAGTCTTAAATTGACAGAAAATAAAAACATATAAAAATAGAAAATAGAACACACAGATTGCTACAACAATTATGGAACAAGATTTTTTATTAATCTTCTTGAATCTTACAGATCTTCTTGATCTTGCTTATCTTGCTCAATTACAATACTGCACCCATGGGTCTATTAAATAGATTTGTAAACAAACAATAATTAGAAAAGCAAATTGAAGACTAATTTTAGTCTTTACATGCAAACTAACTCTCTAACAAATTCTCTAACTGTTGTTTCACTAACTGAATGTTAACTGTTGCTGCATGCATGAGAAGGAAGTGGAACTGGTACTTTTAGAGAAATTAATTCCAGTTGACTTCAGATTCTAACACTCCCCCTTAATTTCTACCACAAACTACTTCAGCATTTACAATCCCTGAATGATTTATCATTCTTGCTACAGCTACGTTGCTAGTAGCTGCCATTGATGGCATATATCTCTTCACTCATTCTGTCTACCAACTTCAGCTAGGATGCTTTTCTTTTGCAGAATACACTGCCTCTCATGCGAAATACATCGCCTTGCGAAATACATCGCCATATATGTGGAATACACCACCTTATATAGCCTAGATTGAGTCTACGAACAAATACAATTGCTCAATGATCATTCACTCAACATTTAAGACTAAGGAGTAGCATGTCAAAAGGCTATCAATGGACATGCTTATGTCCAACACTGCAAGCTTCCTACTTGCTTACATTTCTTTCTCTGATGCTTAAATTGTTAGGTTTCCTCCAAGGACTCTGTTGGGTTCTTTCCACGTTGGTCTAGATTTGCCAATGATCGGCCTGATCTTTAGACACTTTGACAACTTCACTCGTTGTTCAACACACACACTTTCACAGCTTCACTCGCTATGTAACACAAGCTCTACAGAGCTCATCTTTTCAAACAGGGCATTGCGGCCGTCAATGCTATAATCTGAAGAGATTTGTCAGAAAAAATAGAGCATATATATCAGAAAAATAAGAATAGAAATATAAAATGGGATGCTTCGGCATTCATCTTGGAAGCATCTAAGCACTTTCTTCAAAGAAATCTGTCCACACTTTTGCGGTTTATTCTTCTAGTGGCTACTTTAGCTGCCTCTAACAACATCTTTAGAGCAAGGTCTCATCTACCATCTCTCACTCATGAAGCTCTCCACGCTCCTCTTTCTTTTTGCCACTAACCTTGGCAGTCTTCTTCCAGCTACTCAACTCTTTTCAACACCAGCTGGGGCTTCTCCTAACCAGGCTCTTCCTTCACCGCTTAACTGCGACTGCTACGACTGTTGTGCACTCCTCACCTATGACCTGTCGCTTCACTCCTGCGCTCTCAAACCTATGATCTGATTGGGTTGATTGCACATGCGCTCTCCCTTCACGGCTTCTACCAAACTAACTGCGCACTTCTCCTTCACATCCAGAACAAAAATCTTCTCCAACGACTTTGCTGCTACTGCAGCTTTTTGCCTAGCTAGATCTTCCTTGGCACAAGACCTCTACTATTCCTTCTCCCTAGATCTTCTCTCCAAGGCTCTGATACCAATTTGACAGAAAATAAAAACATATAAAAATAGAAAATAGAACACACAGATTGTTTTAGCAATTATGGAACAAGATTTTTATTAATCTTCTTGAATCTTGCAGATCTTCTTGATCTTTCTTATCTTGCTCAATTACAATACTACACCCATGGGTCTATTAAATAGATTTGTAAACAAACAATAATTAGAAAAACAAACTAAAGACTAATTTTAGTCTTAGATTGACAGAAAATAAAAACATATAAAAATAGAAAATAGAACACACAGATTGCTACAACAATTATGGAACAAGATTTTTTATTAATCTTCTTGAATCTTACAGATCTTCTTGATCTTGCTTATCTTGCTCAATTACAATACTGCACCCATGGGTCTATTAAATAGATTTGTAAACAAACAATAATTAGAAAAGCAAATTGAAGACTAATTTTAGTCTTTACATGCAAACTAACTCTCTAACAAATTCTCTAACTGTTGTTTAACTAACTGAATGTTGACTGTTGCTGCATGCATGAGAAGGAAGTGGAACTGGTAGTTTTAGAGAAATTAATTCCAGTTGACTTCAGTTTCTAACACTCCCCCTTAATTTCTACCACAAACTACTTCAGCATTTACAATCCCTGAATGATTTATCATTCTTGCTACAGCTATGTTGCTAGTAGCTGCCATTGATGGCATATATCTCTTCACTCATTCTGTCTACCAACTTCAGCTAGGATGCTTTTCTTTTGCAGAATACACTGCCTCTCATGCGGAATACATCGTCTTGCGAAATACATCGCCATATATGTGGAATACACCACCTTATATAGCCTAGATTGAGTCTACGAACAAATACAATTGCTCAATGATCATTCACTCAGCATTTAAGACTAAGGAGTAGCATGTCAAAAGGCTATCAATGGACATGCTTATGTCCAACACTGCAAGCTTCCTACTTGCTTACCTTTCTTTCTCTGATGCTTAAATTGTTAGGTTTCCTCCAAGGACTCTGTTTGGTTCTTTCCACATTGTTCTAGATTTGCCAACGATCGGCCTGATCTTTAGACACTTTGACAGCTTCACTCGTTGTTCAACACACACACTTTCACAGCTTCACTCGCTGTGTAACACAAGCTCTACAGAGCTCATCTTTTCAAACAGGGCATTGCGGCCGTCAATGCTATAATCTGAAGAGATTTGTCAGAAAAAATAGAGCATATAGATCAGAAAAATAAGAATAGAAATATAAAATGGGATGCTTCGGCATTCATCTTGGAAGCATCTAAGCACTTTCTTCAAAGAAATCTGTCCACACTTTTGCAGTTTATTCTTCTAGTGGCTACTTTAGCTGCCTCTAACATCTTTAGAGCAGGGTCTCATCTACCATCTCTCACTCACGAAGCTCTCCATGCTCCTCTTTCTTTTTGCCAGTAACCTTGGCAGTCTTCTTCCAGCTACTCAACTCTTTTCAACACCAGCTGGGGCTTCTCCTAACCAGGCTCTTCCTTCATCGCTTAACTGCGACTGCTACGACTGTTGTGCACTCATCACCTATGACATGTCGCTTCACTCCTGCGCTCTCAAACCTACAATCTGATTCGGTTGATTGCACATGCGCTCTCCCTTCACGGCTTCTACCAAACTAACTGCGTGCTTCTCCTTCACATCCAGAACAAAAATCTTCTCCAATGACTCTGCTGCTACTGCAGCTTTTTGCCTAGCTAGATCTTCCTTGGCACAAGACCTCTACTATTCCTTTCTTCTCCCTAGATCTTCTCTCCAAGGCTCTGATACCAATTCGACAGAAAATAAAAAAATATAAAAATAGAAAATAGAACACACAGATTGCTACAGCAATTATGGAACAAGATTTTTATTAATCTTCTTAAATCTTGCAGATCTTCTTGATCTTTCTTATCTTGCTCAATTACAATACTATACCCATGGGTCTATTAAATAGATTTGTAAACAAACAATAATTAGAAAAACAAACTAAAGACTAATTTTAGTCTTAGATTGACAGAAAATAAAAACATATAAAAATAGAAAATAGAACACACAAATTGCTACAGCAATTATGGAACAAGATTTTTATTAATCTTCTTGAATCTTGCAGATCTTCTTGATCTTGATTATCTTGCTAAATTACAATACTGCATCCATGGGTCTATTAAATAGATTTGTAAACAAACAATAATTAGAAAAGCAAACTGAAGACTAATTTTAGTCTTTACATGCAAACTAACTCTCTAACAAATTCTCTAACTATTGTTTAACTAACTGAATGTTAACTGCTACTACATGCATGAGAAGGAAGTGGAACTAGTAGTTTTGGAGAAATTAACTCCAGTTGACTTCAGTTTCTAACACTCCCCCTTAATTTCTACCACAAACTACTTCAGCATTTATAATGCCTAAATGATTTACCATTCTTACCACAGCTACGTTACTAGTAGCTGCCATTGATGGCATACATCTCTTCACTCATTATGTCTACCAGCTTCAGCTAGGATGCTTTTCTTTTGTAGAATACATTGGCTCTCATGCGGAATACACTACCTTGAGAAATACATCACCTTATATGTGGAATACACCACCTTATATAACCTAGATTGAAGCTACAAACAAATACAATTGCTCAATGAGCATTCACTCAGCGTTTAAGACTAAGGAGTAGCCTGTCGAAAGGCTATCAATGGACATGCTTATGTCCAACACTGCAAGCTTCTTGCTTGCTTACCTTTCTTTCCCTGATGCTTAACTTGTTAGTTTCCTCTAAAGACTCTGCTGGATTCTTTCCACGTTGGTCTAGATTTGCCAACGATCGGCTTGATCTTCAGACACTTTGACAGCTTCACTCGTTGTTCAACACACATACTTTCACAGCTTCACTCACTGTGTAACACAAGCTTTGCAGAGCTCATCTTTTCAAACACGGCGTTGCGGCCATCAATGCTATAATCTGAAGAGATTTGTGAAAAAAATAGAGCATATAGAACAGAAAAATAAGAATAGAAATATAAAATGGATCCTTCGGCATTCATCTTGGAAGCATCTAAGCACTTTTTTCAGAGCAATCTGTCCACACTTTTGCACTCTATTCTTCCAGCGGCTACTTTAGTTTGCTCTAACAACATCTTTAGAGCAAGGTCTCATCTACCATCTCTCACTCATGAAGCTCCCCACGCTCCTCTTTCTTTTTGCCACTGACCTTGGTAGTCTTCTTCAAGCTACTCAGCTCTTTTCAACACCGGCTGGGGCTTCTCCTAACTAGGCTCTTCCTTCACCGCTTAACTGCGACTGTTATGACTGTTGTGCGCTCCTCACCTATGACCTGACGCTTCACTCATGCGCTCTCAAACTTGCGATCTGATTGGGTTGACTGCACACACGCTCTCCCTTCACGGCTTCTGCCAAACTGACTGTGTGCTTCTCCTTCACATCCAGAACAAAATATTCTCTAATCACTCTGCTGCTACTGTAGCTTTTTGCCTAGCTAGATCTTTCTTGGCACAAGACCTCTGTTATTCCTTTCTTCTCCCTAGATCTTCTCTCCAAGGCTCTGATACCAATTTGACAGAAAATAAAAACATATAAAAATAGAAAATAGAACACACAGATTGCTACAGTAATTATGGAACAAGATTTTTATTAATCTTCTTGAATCTTGTAG
Source organism: Torreya grandis (assembly GCA_037957365.1). Lineage (NCBI taxonomy): Eukaryota > Viridiplantae > Streptophyta > Pinopsida > Cupressales > Taxaceae > Torreya > Torreya grandis. Next base: position 2,122,170 of record JARHVA010001532.1, on the reverse strand, counting down.
ATCTTCTTGATCTTTCTTATCTTGCTCAATTACAATACTGCACCCATGGGTCTATTAAATAGATTTGTAAACAAACAATAATTAGAAAAGCGAACTGAAGACTAATTTTAGTCTTAGATTGATAGAAAATAAAAACATATAAAAATAGAAAATAAAACACATAGATTGCTACAGCAATTATGGAACAAGAATTTTATTAATCTTCTTCAATCTTGCAGATCTTCTTGATATTGCTTATCTTGCTCAATTACAATATTGCACCCATGGGTCTATTAAATAGATTTGTAAACAAACAATAATTAGAAAAGCAAACTGAAGACTAATTTTAGTCTTTACATGCAAACTAACTCTCTAACAAATTCTCTAACTATTGTTTAACTAACTGAATGTTAACTGCTATTGCATGCATGAGAAGGAAGTAGAACTGGTAGTTTTGGAGAAATTAACTCTAGTTGACTTTAGTTTCTAACATCCTCATTGGAGTGTAACCCGACATACCCACTTCCTCTTCATTCTCTACCACAATATGTTCAACAATTTCTACGAATTGAGCTCCCGATGATTATGAGACCAACTTGGAGGTAATCTTAGTTTTCTTTGGAGGAGGTGTGGCTAGAAGTTTTTCTACAACATAAAAAATTAGGGAAGTATACATCTAGCAAGATTTTATTCTTTTCACATATCGGTTGCATCTAATGAAATGTGGCATCACTAAAACGAGTCACTTGTACAGTGGAATCAATTAAAGTTGATGGTGGAGAATAATGTGAATGACCAAAAATATGAAAAGATGAGGAAACAAGTGGGGATGCTGAAATATGGCGAGTTTCACCTAGAAAGATTCCTAGTACTGCTAATTGATCTAGTGAGGAAATGTATTGTTGTGTAGTCTTATTGGTAAACAGAGTAAGTATATTCTTCGTGAGGAGGATTTGACGGTGGTTGTATCAGAATCTTGATCTTAAACTTCACCATCATGGTAGAGCCTTCATGATATGTCTTAGTTGTCTTTTTAAGTTTAGTTGGGTTTTATCCATCACCATCGTCTTTAGAATCAACCATTGGGTTAGATATGGTGCCAAAGATGCAAGTTCTTGCCACCTTGCATGTTGGTACGTGAGTTTCGTTTCGGTCAGGCTAAGGATATAGATTTCCTTTAGACACTGGCTTCAATAAAATATGCAAGTTTCTCATTAAAAAAATCATGCTCTCTCCATAACTAGTTTGGTCTGAATCTACAAATCAGTTTATAATTGAGCGGACCAATTTATCACAAATAATGATCAGGATATAGCTATTCTGGTATATTTACTTCGATAATATGTTATTCCTTTACGTACCGAATTAGTAGTGAAATCTTTGATTTGATACAAACTCAAAACCCCAATCTATCCTATGTACTTCATAGTAATTAGCACAATCTGAACAATAGTCTTCCAAATGAGGCAAATTTGCATCTGATGCCCCAATTTCAACATGAGTCGTGACATAGTTTTCTTTATAAAAAGAAAGACTTGCTCATTTGAGATTCTGCGATGTGAATTGAACAATGTATGTATAAATATCCTGGTAATCCATTTCATTGTTTTATGCGTAATGGCCTAATGTGATTGGGAAAATGACACCATCGACATGTTTTTTCTTACCCCTCTTATGAACTTACACAAGTTGTCTACAAATTTAAATCAACAAAAAAAAATCAGACGCCTACTTTGGGAACCTAATGCGATAACCTTAAAATCCTCATATTCTAATATATCTAAACTTCTTAATTTAGAAGAATTAGCTTCCATAGTGGGTCATAATAATCTCTTCCTCCTCAAAGATCATTGCTCCCAAATCATCCTTCAGTTCTTACATAAATCTCATTTTGAATACATCATTGACATACCTGAAGTTATTATTGATTTGTTTTAGAACTAACGATGGATAGAACTCATGTACTTTGGCTGCAAGAATAACATTGGTCAATTGAGTGAGACCATGATAAATCTACTAACAATACAGAGAATATACCAGATAATAATTCAAGTAATATGTCGAGGCAATATTTACACTAGTGATCCATTGATCCAATGCATCATTAATGATGATTTCCCAATCGATGAACTATTTTCCACTATAAATAATTATCATATCCATGAATATTCAAAGGTTGAAATCCGTTGTGCTCACATTTTATACAAAATATGTAGTAGAGTGAACAAGTCTGACAGTTACTCTGTGAAATCTGCCCTGTAAAAGTTCTTTAAAATTCTTTATATCCGTTTTATATTATGATTCAACCACCTATTGTTGATGGTTGCGAGATCCTTATTTGGGTTCTCGTCCTAGAAACTTTTCCTAACCTTTATGCATTTACTTGCATAAACATAATTTTTGGGTGTCCTATGAGTCATGTATATGAACTCGCCATCAATATTATCTATATCGGAGAACCAAGTATATACATAAGTTTTGTAAAATCTGTAGTTTAGTATTGCACACAAGAAAATACCAAATCTTTACATTGCATTGATGTGGGAAAACTAGTTGATTTTGGTACGCAAGTCATTGATAGGAAGGTAGTTACAACAAAAGTAGATTTTACATTAATTTTATTTCAGAACTCTTCTAAGTCTACATGCCCTTTTATGAGTCACCCATCTCTTATATATCAATCTCCAAGATACACATGGGCTCATAACCCATTTATTTGAACTTAATTTTGGCTACTTTGGTAGTGTATAAATCTTATTTGTGAAGGGAAAGAATATTTCCACGCCCTTCAGGAGGCGTAAATTGTTTATGTGATTATAGAGAGCAAGACATAATGGTCAATAATTTTTTTGTTTCACTTTCAAATTCTTTACTTGGTGATTACAAGATTTGGGCAAAACCCTGATTTACACAATGTATGCTAATATTCCATTGACATAAAAATTACCTGAAACGAGCTCCAGATCCTCCAAAAATAATAGTGATATAAAGGGCTCAGGAAGATGTAGATTTTGACTGTAGTTTAGTGAATTTTTATTTCCATGTGATAAAATGGTGGAAAAGCAAAAGTATCGGGTTTCACTGGTACTGTGGGGTGAAATTATTGTAGAGATGTGGAGATTGGTTACCAACTAAGAACCATCACTTAAATTTATAGATATTGTGGGTGCTTATCGACACACTTGTACCACTACTACCCACCACATGCAGGCATGCCCGATGCAATTCCACAAATAGGTTGTCCTAATATTATGATTGTGTTGGACATGATTCCATGTGTTATCCCAATAGAGGCACGGATTTGTGTAAGATGCACCCATGGGCTTGGGATGCCCCGATCACGTGGGCATGTCGAGTGCAAAGTTACAATGTAGTGTAGTTGGTTTCCATTTTATGTTTGGTGGGTTTGAGATGTTAATCATGCTCGACCTTCTAGAACATGTTTTCTTTGAAAAAAATGAACTAAGAATGAATACTTCATGTTAGTACCCAAAACCTGGACAATTTGAACATGGATAATTTTGGGGAGAAAAACTAGTTTTAGCATGGAACATAGATTTATAAGAGTACCTATGGTCAAATTTATGATCTCATGTTTTCAAGGCTAATTCTTTATCCAATTGGCTATGGGGTCAGCATAGAACAACTCGACTAGAAAATGAACTAGAAATTTAGTGAAAAAAATATACATACACAATAGGAAATTTATCAAAAGATAAATTAAACACACCAATAGAAAAGGAAATACCAAAATCTTAAATCATTTATGGGATTGATAAGGTACAACTTACTTTCACAATTTATAATTTTCTAAATGCTACCCACTATAAGGCAATGAAGGTGAGTTCCATCACAATAAGCCAAGTAAGATGTGTTTTCTCCATAAAAATGGTGAATCATTAAAGGCCCATTCTACAAGGAATAAAAATTTCCATGTCCCCCTCTTGACTCTATTCTCTTGTCCCATAAGAGTACAAAATATCCAATTTATAAATCCCACTAGATTATCTTATGATAAAATAGTTCCTTCACCTTATTATTGTGTCTTGTGATCCTATCAACAACCATTAATAATTATTCTTCTAAATTGTTTAGGTACATGATTCTATTTTTTTTTTTAAAAATTGAATCGATCATCCTCCACAACTTGAATTAGAGTAGTTCAGAGAGGCACTAAAAAGTGGATTTTTTTTGTCCATAATGTGATTTAAGCATTAATTCATACAAATTTAAAACTAATATATACATGTTATTTATATTAGTATTCATATTAGGGAATCTAAATCATGTACATATTTTTACTGAAATGTTAAAAAATATTTTTAAAATTTTTCATTTCATTGTTAAATATTTTCATTTCATACAGGCACGATAATATTTAAAAAAACACACACTCATGTTCCAAGTATTTGAAATTATTCCTTGACAAACTCTATTTTAATATCCTTAAAACCTCATTCAGTGATATAATCAACAATGTCGTGTAGGAGGAGAGGTAATTAAACTAAGTTTCTACCCATTTAACACCAAATTTAGAAAAAAAAAAATGGACTTTCATTTTTTCTTGTTCAAACCATTTATTTTTTGGTTTGTATAGCCTATCAAACCCATTCACTTGAAAAACTGTATGTGGGAATTGAATATCAATAAAAAAAAACCCAAAAAGACCTCGTACCCCTTTCATCCAAGCTACAATTCCACAGGACCCCATAGGTGGTTAAGATGAGTTGGTGTTACTTATAGTAGACAATAAAATATAGATTGAGGATATAAATAAGACATTGATGGACTCTAGTTTGACCAACATCCATCAAACGTCTTTAGAAAATGCATTACAATCATTACTAGGAGAAGTTGATTTGATAACATGTCAAATTGATAGATGGGTAGCTTATAGAGAGATGTATGTCCTAATATGTTAGATATTTGTTAGTGGCTAATGTGAGACATTAAAAAAAAATAAGTCAAAAAAAGCACAATATTCAATAATTGCAGAACTAATTCACCACCTCTATTATTATGAAACTGGTTCCCAATCCACTAGTGAAACCATGTTTTGATAATAAAAAACTTTTAGGAACATGGAGGATAGGTTTGTTTTTATTTTTTAAGGAAAATTTATTTTGATTTTATCCTTAACAAAATTTGTAGTTATTTATATTACTCATAATTTCATAGCTGAGGAAAATGCTCTACATAAAATAGATAGGTGGATGTCATATGCCTTATTAGCCTGTGAGAGTCCTATCCAAACTTTATGCCAACATAATATAATCACATATAAAATGGAGGTTTTATAGGTTGATACTTCACATTTAATTAATATGATTATTAATGTACCCACTGTTGATGCACTTTTTATACACATCAAAAATTTTAACGAGGTAACTTGTAACATTTTAAGATCTCAACAGAGATGAACTCCACTCTAGGGCATGAGTTGTAGGTATAGGTTGAATAACTAGGTGGTGGAATAGTAGGTTGAACTTGCAAGTTGTTAACTAGGTGTGAATGGATGAGTGAAACCTAGAAGAAAGTTAAAACCTAGTTGAATTGGATGGATGGATTTTTTAATATAAAATGAGTAGACCTTAAAGACAAACTCTAAAAAATGGGGAAAGGTAAATCATGATATAAGGTTTTGAGATCTTAAGAGGGATTACTTCCGGATTGGTCTCCTTGTAGACAAGTGTCTAAAATTAATGTTTATAGATAATAGTTGTTGCAAACACACATGTAATCACAATCAACAAATTGAAGGAAAATATGATATAGGAAACTCAGAGATCTCAACTAAAGGTTGTTCCTATTTAGATTTGTTATCGTACACCCTTATTAAAAAGATTATAACTCAAATCAAATAGGTATCTAAGGAAGGTATGACTCAATGAGAGAAAACTATATCAATGGGAGACACATATACACACTCAAAAAAATGAAATAGATAACCTAATTGCATAAAACCAATGATATATACTAATCATCTAATAACTATTGTATATCTTATATTATTATATAGTAGTAATAGAAAGAAGGAATTCTCTATAGCTTTGGCACACACAAAATTACTTAATCAACCAACCAAGAAAATAAACATAACTAATTACATAAAATACAAAGAGAAATACATCAACACATGTGCATGACAATCAAATGATTTCATCTTGTATTGATAAAATTTCCAATGAGTCTTTAATCATCTAAAAATGACACTTAACTCTACAATAGGTTCTGCATGCTCCTTCCCACCCAAGCTAGTTTTGAATTTTTCTCCTTTTCTTAAGGGAGCTTGCTTGGATCCATCCCCTCTAATCCTATTAGTTGATTCAGCTTAGGATGCACAAAAAATTTATTTAACTCCTAGTCTCCCTACAGCTAGAGGGATGAACCCTTAACCACCATCTCCCATGCAATTTAGGTCAAGCTGATCTTTTCAATAAGATGTTGTCTTAGGTACTCTATGCTCTCTAGGTCATCATAACAATTCTCTGGTGGATAGAAATGGCTCCACTCTACCTAGCACCCTATCTTCATGCTCAGATTGGTCTAATGGGACATGAGTGGGGAACGGTTTTTTGTATGAGAATCCTCCTACATTATAGGAGATGCCAAATCCAGACCTTGTCCCCCTATGGATATGGGTTTTTGCTTTAAGGGGTTAGAAGACATGACAATTACAAAACCTAAGTCAAAAATTTTGGCTAAAGTGGCCTCCAAACCAATGCCTAGATTTTCACCCAAGGCTCTCAACCCTGCTCCCTCCATTACTATGGTGGTCTTTGATGAGGAAGTGACCAAGAAAGTGTAATCCATTGAAGACTTCTTTACATCCCATGGCATCATTTGTAGATTCACAAATCTCTATCCTAAAGTCCAAGACCTCCATGCCTAGGTCTTCAAAACTTGGCAACCCCTTTTGCAAGGTAGGCTTGAGATTTACCCCAATGCTAGGAGTTTTTTTTTTTTTTTTTTCTTTACTATTGCAAGGACAAGTATTTGACTCAAAATTAGTTTTGGATTTTGAATCTTCATCTTTTGATTATGAAACCCTAGTCCCCCTTCTTTAACCCCCTTACTGAATCTCTGAATGAAAGACCTATCTAGATTCACCTATCCTATCTTTATTTTTAGTTCTAGTCTGAACTTAGATTTAAAATCATAGGCAACTCCTTGGGTAAATTTATGAAAAAACACCCAGATACTACTATTTTTTTGCACACCACCTTTGACAAAATTTTGGTTCATTTTGATATCTCAAAGGATCTACTGGAAAGAAATATTCTATAAGTATGTGATAGTTCTTCGTCCTAACGCCTTGGTTACTAAGGATTGTTATTTTGTTTCCAAAGTTATTTTAACATAGGGCACTTGACTAAAGATTCTAGGAATCATAGAAAAAAGAAGGAATCTTCTTGGTGGTTATATTTTTTCCCTTCCCACCTCACTATGAATGCCCTTGATTCTGAGAATGATGATTTGAATTCATCTTTAGATGATCCTGAGCCCCCTAATATTGATCATGTTGACTCCCAAGATACAAAGGGGGAGCACAAGGTAGATCCTCTAATTTTGGAAGTGAGGGGGCCAATTTTTATTTTGGCAACCCTAGTTCAATCTATTGTTAAGGATGTTAATACTCTTTCTAAATCACCAAAGGTAGAACCATTGGTTGTGGCATCAACAATAGACAAATCTTATTCGTTAGAATATTTTCAAATTCTAACACCATTAGCCACATTTTTTATGGATGATAAGGGGAAGTGGACTAAAATGCAGGAGAAAAAAAGTGTTATAAGACTGAAGTCTAGTGTGACCCTTTGTTTGAGGGCAAAGGGGCACAAAAAGACAAGGCATGATCTATGTTTTACAAGGAAATCATGCTTATTTTGTGCATTAGTTTTATGCTAGTGGAAATTTAGTAGAGGGTTCTCTGTTTCCTATCTAATTGTTACTGGTGTCTGAACCTTTTTACATTGTTCATGTGGAAGATAGTGGTAGGACATGTATGGTTTTTTTCTATATATGTTTTTCTACCTGTACGATGTTTTGACCCACATAGATTTCATGAGAGGGATATTGCATTTTCTTGCATCTATATAAATTTCATGGAATTTGATGGTTGGTAGAATCTTCTCTGCTTGTTGGCATTTTTTGGTTGAGGCCTATTTTTTGAGTCTTTGTACAATGTTGGATCTTATTTTGTTGATATTTATTGCATATCTTTTGGGCTATTTTTTATTGGGTAAATGACGGTTAACCCATATTTTAACCTATCAAGTAAATAAAAATCCAATCAGCCTATTCTCTTTTTAAAAATTAAAGGATTAAAATATAAATAAAGTTGGGGAGGGATCACCTCATCCTCCAAATCCATGAAAAACTATAAAATTATATGTTAATGCTAATTAAAATGAGTTATAATTGATGTAAATTATGCATGCATATTTAAACTAGTTAAAACCAAGTCTTTGAAATAAGACTCATTCTTACAAAACCATGCAATATATGTAGTTTTACAAGATTTCGCAGTAAACTATTACATGTCTTATTTCTATTTTTAATTTACATACAAAATACATATAAAAATAACCATTGAAAATTAATTTTTATTACATGTTAGGGTTTGCATGATTGAACTCAAAGTCATTGGAGGGACTGTACAAGAAGGTGTAGTTAAACTAGATGATCTAGATATAGCTTACTTCTTTACTTACAATTCTTAGTAGTGATTGTATCCAATGTTATATTTCAACCTTATTGTCTCCATGTTCAAAATAAAGGGCCTATGTACCCTAGCGACTTGCACTAATAGGCATGCATGTTCAGTCTTGGTGGATCTAAACTCCACCCAAAATATCTCTACCTCTGTAACATTTTCTATAGTATTTCCCAATTCTTATTCATCTTCCTCTAGTGTGTACCCCTAAATACTTTGCTTAAAATTGGTGGATGCATGATTAGAAATAGATTCACAATCTAATATACTTATCATAATCTTTAATGAAGAGGGAAATTTACCAAAGATATGTATCTTTGAATTCATTTTAATGTCAACCTGAGGATGTAAACTTGATAAGATGATGTCACTATATATGCAAATTTAAACATCTAATTCGACATTCTATTGATTATAATCTAGGATGTTGGAAATTATGTAAGAAATGAAATTTTGAATTGATCACTCATTCAAAATCATGAATTAAATCATTACACTTATTTTATGTTTGGAAGCTTCCTTAAAACAATTACATGCGAAGCTGAAAATCACACAACTTAAAAATAAAAAACTCAACACATAAATGAAATAAATAACATGCTTAGCTAATTGATGGATTAGATTATTACTACAAGACTTCCAAAAGGGAACATTCCTCCTTCTAACTAGATCTTCAATCCTTCCTCTTACAACAATGACATTGAATCAAAAATAACTAGTCATATTAATTATATGTAGCAAAGAATTACTATAGGGAAATTTCAACTATCTTACAAAATATGCTTCTACTATATTTCTCTAATTGATCTCTACTACTTTCTCAACCCTATATATATAGACACACACACACACACACACACACACACACAATAGGGGGGACTATTATACACAAAATAAAATACATTCCAAATTAAGAAACATTTGACTAAAGGATAATATAAATTAATTCCTTATGCTAAGTCTACCATTCATATGGATCTTTCAACATTGCTTTAGTAAAAACCAAGTTGTTCAGTCCTCAATTTAATCTTTACTATCCATGAAATTTGTTACAATTTCTATGAGTTAGTTGAATTGGGAATCAAATTCCATTTGATTGAAGCTTTAGTCATGCAGTCATTATAGGATGTTTTCTCATGATGAAATTCCTTTGCTCTAGGATAGACCATGAAATGTTATTTTGTACCTATTGTTCAAATACTGCAAACACATTGTAAAGAAAAGCATCCTATAGTAAAAGATAAATATTATATACTTGATTTTCAAGACAAAATTATAACTATTCAAATATACATGAGAACATAATGATATTTTCAAAACATAGTTGTCTTGATGATAAAACTTATGGGAAAATGGTTTACAAGCATGGTAAGTAAGAAGGGTGAATATGCGAAATGAGAACAAAAACATGGCAACTATGGGGCTCATAAATTCTTCCTGGAGTAGTTGGTCAAAATTGGCCCTAATTATTAACTTACCTATGGGGTCAAGATCCTGGGATAGCTTTAACTCATCTAAAATTTATACGAGATGTGTTTCCTACTCTGTTAATTTTGGAATCAAGGCTTGTGCACTTGATACCTAGTCTCTAACTTCTAATTTCCTAATGATGAATATATTTAGAGCATTGGCTGCATCCAATGGTGTCATCAAATCTAAATGGCCAAAATCCTTATTGGTGGTGTAGAATACATGTAAATTGAGCCTATTCTCATCTTCTTTTAAAGAATTAAATAATTTAGAAGTTTCAACAATGTGAGGGGACAATTCAACTCTTATTGAACTAATAGTTTCCAAGATATTGTATAATATAAGAGTTGCATTTTTAACGTTGCCTTCAATCGCTTTAATAAATTTTACTATTTGGTGTTAATTTCATACTTTATCCAATTTATATTTTATCTCTTATATGGATTGTTTAGTGCCCTCATGAATTTCTAACAATGCCTTTATATTTACCTATAGATAGGCTTTGAAATCCTCACTGTATAGAGACTACCCAAGTCTCTTGTTCTTTCTCTTTGAAAGCAATAAAACATCTTTCTTATATTCTAAACCAATCCTTTGATTGATTCATCCTCTATTTTCCTCCTCCTAACCCTTTGGATAGTTGTCCTTGATTTGTCAAAAAAAGGAGCTCATAGTGGAGAGCACAATTATTGTCAAATTGGTTCTTTGGGAAGCTTGAGACTCCAAGTCTACATCCCATTATGGAACTACCAACTAATAGCATCTACTAGATAAGTGTCCTTATAATTGGTCACTATCAAAACATCTCTTAAATATTTAATTAATGCTTCTATATGAATCAGGTTTGGCAATGATGGAGAGATAATCTTAGACCAATCTACATGACCTAATTGAGGCATTGGGTGGACAATGTATGTAGTCTTATTATTTTTATATTTATCAGAGGGGAAAATAGAATTAACCAAGGTTATAGTGGACAAAGGCATCATAGATCCCAATTGAGTGGAGGACACAAGCAATTGAGTGCTATCAAGGGCTTCCATTATCGTACTAAAATGAACCCTTTTAGACTTAAGAGGATTAGGGTCCATTGTAACTAAAGTATTAGTATGGGAAGTAGAAACCATAGAAGTAGTAAAAATAACCTCAACACTAAAAAAAATAGGGGATGTATAAAAAACATGACTAAGAATAAAAATTAAAACAATGAGAAAAATGAGGACTATAGTAACCATTGGAACTATAGAAATAATAAGACCCAAAGAAATTGAAGTAGTAGTCATCAGAGTAGTGGTGACCTCACATGATTTATCTGCATCCATTAGTCCTTTTCATTTAATCCCTTGAAGACTTAATATTCTATCCTTTTTTAATTCTTCATCCTTAGGTTCACCATATGGTGCCTCTATACTTGGACTTATAAGAGACTCTGCTAATGAAACAATATCCCTAAGGACTATTATTTTTCTCTTATAATAGATTGTTGTCTTTCCAAAAAAGGGAGGAGTCTCTTCTTTGGTGGAAGGTATAATGTATATGATTCTAATAACTATGGAAGTAATGGGGAGACATGTGTCCTTAGAGTTAGAGGAATCAACGAAAATTTATTCCTATTCTCCTCCTAAAGATGTAACAATAGGCATTTGCCCCACATCATGCTCTTGCCTGAAAAACTTCACTACAACTGGTGGTGAAGCTTGGGAAATACCTTCTTATGAAGAAATTAACACCATATGTTCGTCTTAAAAAACCTATTATTGATTCACATATGTCATCATATTAGGTGTAGGGTTTTCTTTAGCGGTGAATATTTGTTAATTCATGAATATTCCAATTTTTAGATCTTAGTTTTGGCAAATTTTTAGGGTCTACAAATGAGACTGGATCACCAAAATTTCATGGATATATATTATTTTTGGGGTCAACTCACCAACCCTTTATGACATTATCTTCAAAACGTATTTAATTTTCCACATATATAGACCCCCTCGATCCCAATATCAAACAATAAAACATTTGTAAAAGTTGATCAACCAAAGAGCATAGCCAAATCACCACACTGATCAACATGGTTGAATGACAATGCCAAATGGTATCACTAAATGATAGTACTAAATGATGATACCAAATTATGAAAATAACAAGGAAACCACAATTTCAAACCTTGAAATACAATCATTAATTATACAAATAAAACTTGACATGTGGACCTTTGAATCAAGTACTAGTGAAGTTAGCTCTAGCAACCATGTCATAGATCCATGGAAATTTGGATAGCTTCAAAATGTATTCATAGACATATAAAATCAATAAAAAAATGGTTCACATTAAAAATATGAAACCCTTGATGACATAAAGATTGAATCCATGCAACAGTTCAATCTTTATGTCACCTAGGGTTCTATATTTTTCAATGAATTTTTTTAGCAAGAATGTATGCTTTGGATCAATTTTGGAGCATTGTAGCCTAAGGCCACACCTATAAGACATCTAAAAATATTGATATCACCTACACAATAGCCCATCCAAATTATGAATTTGAATGATTCTATCGAATGATAGAGTTGAATGGTAAAATCGAATGGTTTTACCAAATGGCTCTATTGAACAAATCTACCGAATAGCTCTACCGAATGGTAGATTTGAATGAATCTATTGATTATAGAGTCTAGAAGCTCTACCCTCAGCTTGGCCCATGGAAAAGTGGATCGTCTTGATCGGTGATGGAGCCTAATGGCTCTACCCTTGACATAGCTAAATAGCTATCAATGGTAGAGCCAAATACAACAACACTATTCATCTCTATCACACATAGAGCTATTGCACTCTATCATTAGTAGACTCTAGAACTATTTGAATCTATAATGGGCAGAGCCTAGGTAGAGTTTTTCAAGCCTTTGGCTCTAATATGGTCTTATATATATCATTATTATGTGTATACATACATATATATATGAAGGAGAATAATAAATAAATATACATATATATATATATAATGATAATAATTGGTGATTTGAAAAACATTTTGGACATGCTAATTTGCCAAGGTATGAATTAGATTCACCTACATGAATCTAAGGGGGTTTGGGATATGGCCTTTTAAAATGAACCCTAATTGAGTGCTGATTTGGAGGACATTTTTTAGTCCATAGGTTTCTAGGTCAGCTAAGAGGTTTAGTATTTTGTAGTTACACATCCACCAAGAGGTGGCAGTCTTATATGTTCCTCTAAAATTACGATGGAGGGATCTTTAATGATCCTCTATCAACCCAACCACTCTCATCCTTTCTATCACCTTAGCATTATCCTTTGCATTCGATAATATAAAGTCATGATCATAAGGTTCGTGTTGGTATCAGATGCCTAGGCATTGGATATGCTTCTAGATAAGGCCATGAGGATCCCAATACCTATGTGGTATATAGGCCAACGAGAGAAAATATTTTGATTATCTAAATTTTCTAAAATGTTTAATGTTTGTGTATCACATATGACCAATCATTAGGGAACACCCATGCAACACACCTTTGTGTTTCTTTTATGTGTCCTTATCTATGTTCCACCAAAGATGGTAGGCAGTTTCCTACTACTAATTTATCTAGGACATACTTGGGAAGACATAGAGGGGAAAATTTGTGTCATGTAACCATTATTATAGTATAATCTTGGTATAGCCAATAATCCCCTCTTGACCAGAGTATCTTCTTGATACTTTCTAAGATTCGATTAAGGGGTTCTTCTTGAATTTCCATCCACACTTGATGGTAAACATTATGAACTATGCAAATAATATTCATCTTAAAATAATACATGTGAAGTAATAAATAAAAGTCACATGCATGATTTTTAATATATCCTAGGTTAGGGTTCCAAATTGATTTGTTATGAATGTAGATGGTGTCCATGATTTCATATAATAGATATGATATGGTGTAGAAGTGGTCATCAGTGGTTCTTTAACTTTATTAAACAAATTCTCTTAGATTCTAACACTAATTATTTCTCAAAAGGAAAAAGAGATCTTAGAGGTTATCAATAGGTCTAATAAACGAACCCACTATAGGTGGATAAAGTGAATGTTGTTGTAATGATAAATTTTGTTTAATAGGGCTGCCTAATGCAAATTCCCATCTTACAACTAGTTATCATCATGGCTTCCTTGGCCTTTAGGGTGACCAAATGTCTAGGAGCAATCTATTTTCTTAATGTATTCTATATTGTGCTTGTTTTCTTCCACTATTTGACTATGTACTAATCAAATGTGGGGTTTTTAATGTGCAATCTTAGGTATATTTGGAATTCATCATCGGAGATGCAAGCAATAAGTCTCTTATGGTTCAAGTGGTTTAGAAATCTGCTACCATTCACCTTCCCTACAAATAACTAGTCCCAAAGTAGGTCAATATAGGTCATCACTTTGGGCTTGGTGGTGTAAAATGTAGTTATTAGCATTTTAGTGGTAGTAAGTTTTTAACTAGCTACTTTTGTTTGGATGTTATATTATCCTTGTGAGAGTGAGCATTTATTTTCGCTATCACATCCCATAGAGTTGTATAGTTTTCAAATTGGTCATTTAAATTTTTTGAATCAAAGATAGTATCCATGTATTCCATAGAGTCCTTGGTGGTTAAACTTGATAGTGTAAATTCTCCATTGAACACCTTAGATGATGATGCCATTGCTAACATGTATGCTCTCTTAAAATTCAACTGTTTGTTCTCTTAATGGAATTAATTCACACTTGAATTCAAATAGCTAGGGATTAAAATTCTCTTTGGAGTTCAAATTCATTTGAGTCATTGTCAATTAATAGGAACTATGTCTCTTCTGAACTCAATGATATATCTTTTGAGTATAAGACTTTAATTCTAGTTCATGCACCAATAATGCCCAATGTTTTCAAGCTTGTTTTACTATTTTAAATTGAAATTTGCCACTTTAATTTTGTGCGTATACCACATATAATTTATATACATTCACATATATTCCATGTTTTATCCTTGAACATGTGTCACCCTATCATTTATTCTATGAAAATGTAGGTGTTCATGTGGTAGGCCTTCAAAAGTTGGGTGATATAACTTTAGTTGAGATTGGACTAAACAATTATTGTAACACCTCAAATTCATGTAATGTGAATAAAAATTATATTAATAACACAACTTTAGAATAAAAATATTTAACACACATCATTAACAAATGTTCTAAATAAAATTTTTGAAGACATGGAATTCACATTTTAAAAATATTCTAAAATGCCAAAATACACAAAGTGTAAAACTCATGAAAATTGAAAATTCCAATGAACACAGGTTCTAATGAATAATATCTCGTCAAGACCCCAAAATATGTGAAGAAAAAAACTATAGAAGTATGTGACTTGTGAAAACCAAGAGTTAGGAACACATTAGATTAACACAATTTTTTAACAAAACTTTTGAAGTGTAAAATATGTGAAGGCAAAAGCCTGCATAGGCAAAAACTTGTGAAGACTTATAATTTCATAGATTTTGAAGTACATGAATTTTTTTTTTATGAACAAAATTTATAAAAATCACAGGTTCTAATCAAAATCTCTGATGTCTAAATAGTTCAAACAAAATCTATGTAAACAAAAGTTGTGAAAACTAAGTTTCCAAGAGCGAAAGTTTTGAAGAAACAAAATACATAAAATGCACAACCTGAGAATTGTAAAATAAACAAAGTCTAAAACTTAGGATTTTAGTTCTTTAGTCCATGCACATATTTAAAAAAAATTGTATATATGTAAAACTCCAAAAGACCATTAATATATTAGTCCAAATAAATCATGTTTTAAAACTTGGATAATGAGGGACTACCAATTGAATTTATACATGATCAATACACAACGAAAATAATATACATTTAGAATAAGAACTTAAATTTTTGAGCTTAGCTATGTGTACATATGAATGTCAATGAAAAAATAGTTTAATACCATGCCTAGGCTTTTCATACTACATTGGGTCTCTATTCAAAAAATTAAGAATGGGGTCTGTTGTTAAAATAAATGGTGACTCATAGGGAGAATAATCTTGAGTATTCGATAACCAAAGTTTTTTGTTTAATATTGTTCATAAACAAGTAGAATAAGTAATTTAAGAACCATTATTAATTGGTATTTATGAAAAAAATTATTTATCATAATGTCTCTGCCATCTATATCTACATCAATGGTTATTACCTTATACGAGTATTAACATGAAAAATGTATCTGATACAAGGAAATGAGAAAACTTTCTAAATTTGTATAGATTAATGAAACCAAATTTTACATGCCTGATATAATTATTAAATTGTGATATAACCATAATTAATTTCTTTATTTCATACTTGAATCTTGAAAATCTCAGTTACAAATGTGTAAAACCTATAAATAAACTTGTTTGTTTGTTCTTTTCTATATTCTTCCCACACTTGTTCTTTATTTTAGGTAGCTTCCTAATATATTTGTCATATGAATTCAATCATGCATTATATTATATCGAAATAGATATTTATCTGGGTAATACGAGGAGAATTCAATTTGATTGTCACAAAAACAAAGACATATATTCTAAAAAAATAACTAAACCAAAGGAAAGCAAAATTTTGAAAATAGGAAAGGCTAATATAGAAAGCATAAAACAACTTTAAATAAAAAACATAAAAAATAAACCTAACTATGAGTTTAGTAAATCTAACCTACTCCTACCTCTACCATAGTGTTTTTTGTTACTCAGGGGCATCTCTATATGGTTCAATGATGAAGTAGTCCTTCAAAAATTGCCTATTAACTAGATGTGCCAGTTCATTGCCTTGGCAGTAACTTAAATAGAAGGAATTATTAGTCAAAATCTATGACATATAATAAGGTCTGATCTATATGGGGTTAAACTTGTCATGTTATCCTTTATTTTCATGGAATTTATCCCATATCAACACTAGATCAAATATTCTTAATACTTTAAACTTTTCTCTTCTATCAAACCACCTTTTGACCAAGTCTTGAATTTTACTAAAATTAAGAAAATATTCATTCCTTGAATCCTTCACCTCTATTACATCCAATAATCATGACTCCACCTTTTCACTTGGTTCTATGTACTCCTACATGAATTGACATTTTGGCAATTTAATCATGATTGGGGATACTAGATATTGTCCATATACTAGTAGGTAAGGTCAAGATTTTAGGACCTATTTGTATCATTTTTTGATTCAACCATAATGCATAATTTAATAGATGATTCCACTCTATAGGTTTATATGTACCTAACTTTTTAATGAAATCAACCATGTTTTTATGTATTCATTCAACCAATCTATTTCCTTATGGTTAATGATTGGAAGATGACCTGATGTTGATTTGGTTATCATGGGCCTATTCAATGAACTCAACCAATTAGAATGATGGCCCATTTTCAAAAACTAAGTAAAAGGGGTACCAAACCTAGTTGTGATATTTTATTTTAAAAAATTGATTACATCATATGCTCTAGAATGTTTTGTAGCCATTGCTTCAATCTATTTGTTGTAGTAATATATGTCTATGAGCATAAATTTGTAGCCAACTAGAGAATTTAGGTTAATGATTCTGATAAAATCCAAGACCTACTAATCAAATGGATTTTCTTTAATGACATGTTGTAATGTCATTGTTACATGTGCTTCACTTTTTTTCAATACTTGGCATTCATGACATATTCTTACATGGGCTTGTACATCTTTAAACATTATTAGCCAATAGTAATCCATTCTAAGAATCTTATGTGATTTGGTGTTTCTAGATAGATGACCACTTCCTATATTTTGGTTTAGGACCTACAAGATCTATTGATATTATTTTTGTGATACATATTTCAAGTATATGCCTTTATAATTTCTTTTATAGAGAATATATTTTTTAATTATGTAGTGAGAAAATTTGGCTCTCTTTTATTCACTAATGAGTTATAGGGAACAAGTACCAGTGATTAAATATTTAATGATATTAGTGTACTAATATGATCTAGATACCTAGGTCATACAAACCTCCTCAATGGTGATGCGCAAGCTAGGTTCTATCATAGGCCGAATAATGCCTTGTCCTTTGAAAATTTTGAAGGCCAAATTTATATGTCAAATAATTTTTCCATCCATTTTTCATTATTATATTCCAATTCATTCTATCCAAAATAAATCTTGACAGTAGGGTCTAGCACAATAGTGATAATATTATTTCTCAAGATGTAATGCATGAATTTATTTACTTCTTTGATGAGAGCAAAGATCTACTTGTTTATCATGGAGTAATTGAGCTCTAATTCCTTTAAATTTTTACTCATGAATGCAATAGGATGTTCACTTTCATCTTTCTTTTAGTTAAGCACATCAATAATTCTGTGCTCTGAAACAAACAAATATAAGGAAAATTCTTTATTGATGTCTAGGCTTATTAACACTGAAACTTGAGATATGGAATTGTTGATGTCTTAAAAATAATTTCAGGCCTCTAGTTTTATTCAACTTTAGCATATTGATTAAGCATTGAATTTAGCGGTTTAATATTATTCATAAAACTTAAGATAAACTTCCTCAAAAAAATTATCATTTTGAATAAAGAATTGAGATCTTTTTTGTTGTTTGGGAATGTAATATTAGAAATATATTGAACTCAACTCGATTCAGTGGTTATCCTATCCTTGGTAATAATGTGCCCTAAAAAATTTCCCTTGGTATTACTAGATATTATTTTTTGTAGCTTTAAATAAATGCCAAACCTTATATATATTTTGAATATTGATTGTAGATGGCCTATGTGATCAATTTTATTCTTTGAGAAAATAGTGAGGTCATCCATGTAAATGATTATTCATTTACCTATTATCCATTTAAATGCATGGCCCATCACCAACTGAAAGGTATCTCCTACTTTAATTATGCCAAAAGGAATCCTCTTGTATGAATAAGTACCCCACTTTGTGGTAAATGTATTCTTCATCCTATCTTCAAATGCTACAAGCACCTAGTTATACCTTGAAAAACCATCCAAGAAAGACATCATTCGAGAATTGCTTACTATCTGGATCACATCATCTAGTGATAGTAGAGGGTAGTTATCTTTCTCAAAATCCTCTTTAAGTTTCATAACTTCAACACACAATTTGATCTCCCTACTCTTTTTCCTGACTAGAACTAAGTTGGAAACCCAAGTAGAGTATCTGATAGAGAAAACTATCTTCACATTGAATATCTTCTCTACTTCCTTTTGGATGAGTGCTTCTAGGATGGGACTGAATAACCTCAATATTTTATTGAATGGCTTGTGGTCTTGCTTCAATAGGATTATATGGGTGATGACACTATGATTAATAATCGTTAAGTCTTCATAGGTCTATGTAATCAAATCCCTATACTAGATGGACAAATATTTCACCCTTTATCTTTATTTTGGGTTGAAACTAAGACTAATTTTGACATAGTGTGAATTAATCTCATCCCCCAAATTCTCCTTTTTTAACTTAGATTCATTGATTTTGGGGTGTCTCATATGTCAGGCCTAGCAATCTACATCAAATGTTCTCTCCAAGGAAAACATCCATAAAGGAAGATTGTTTTCCTTGAGTTAAATAACTCCTCCAAAATCCTCTTGTAATAAATAACTAATTTATTTATCATCAATGATTTGATATTTGAATTTCTTAAATTGGTCAAGAATTGGATAGTCCATTAATCATCATCAAACACCTAGAAATTTTCTATATTATCAAGAAACAATGGGTAAGGTACACATTCAATAGAGAACCTTTGTACTTTAGACTCTTATAATGGTGTTAAATTGGAAACTGAAGCAATCAGTGAGTCAACAACATAATTTTGTTCTCTAGGAACAACTACTATATTAAATGCCACAAATGACTCAATCAAATCCTAAGCCCAATTTTTTTATCTCTTAAGATATAATAATGTTCATTGTTATTTATTTTTTACCTGATTAATCACCAGATCTCAATCTTCATATTTTAGTAGTTGCTTGACACTATTTTTAGGAGTGAATTGTAACCCCAAAATTAGTGCCTCATATTCTACTCCATGGTTGGTACATGAAAATTGTAATGTGTATGTTGTTAGGTACTTATTCCCTAACATTTCATTAAGCTCGATACCAATGTCTAGTTTTTTCTTGGATATTTCAACATCAAAATGGATAGTCCACAATTGGGAAGGTCCATGAACTTTTAGCCTTTACACCTCATACTTCATGGTAAAGGTATAAATCCCAAAATTAGGTGATTTATAACATAGTTCATTATAATCATTGTATTCCATGATGGTATACTTCATTCTCATCTCTTGATCAATTAAAATTTGATTTGTAATACCTCTGGAGGGCATCCAAATGTGAGAGAAGTATATTGCTACATACCATTTAACCTCTTTTACCAATATTTGATTAGTAGTAGTCCATATCCCTCTAGGATATCTACCATAAGGATTCCTATAGTCATCTTCACATGTAGATAAGATTCAACTTGAATGAGTATGTCATTCATCTCTCAAAGCATAGCTAGTACAATTTTATCCAAATGTGAGACCATTCTCTTGATTAGTCTTGGAGTTAGTCCTAGCTTTTTACAAATAAAAGTTAGCATTAAAGTGGCCAAAGATCAAGAATCAACTAAATAATTGTGTATATTATTACCAAATTCTATGATAGTTAATAGTAAATGATGAACTTATATCTTGATTTTGTATATTACAATTATATGAGTGGTGTTTAGATTATCTAAGTAGTCTTCCCTATAATGGACCTCCATAGGAGCTTATTTTATTCAATAATCTAAGTGAATTCATAAATAATGATGTTGGATTTTATCTTCTTCATGTCCTCAATGATTTTTTTCCTCCTTTTATCTATTATTTCTTGTTTAGAGGTTAATCATGCCCTTTTGGTGGAGGTGGATTATTATCAACATTTAGATTTGATGGAATATTCATATTGGTTAGAAAACTAGACATATTAAAGGGTTATGTTGTCACCCAATCTTACACCATAGAAGAGGGTGTTCAAGCCTCTTACATATTTGGTAAACATGGGAACACTTCTAGGTATGTGGTTGTACCTATAATGGAAGTGGGCCTCTAGATTTAAGGGCTAGCTCCCTGAATGTATCTTGAAATACGCACACCTACTTAACTAGTTCTTATGGGGAAAAGAGTTAGAATTTATATGAAATGATACTAATATAAGAATTTGATACACCAATATATCTTCCACATCACCATCATACTTTCTTTCACTAAGAAACAAGGCACACAAACTAACTTCCAAGTTATATGGATTGTAACATCATTATTTCAATATGGAGGTGAGATGCATGATAGATATCTAAGGTAAGTAAACCATAGACTAGATGAAGACACTAGGGTTCATTTTATGCTTAAAACATAGGCTTATACACTTGACAACACTTTATATGACCTATTAGAATAGGAAATATGGCACAAACATGAAAGGATAAGGGAACAAAGGATAGATAATTATCACTTTGCATCACCATACATCACTTGCACACTTATAAAATTGTTCAAGAAATAAAAATCATAGTTACATTAAAGTTCAATGGAAAAATATTACATCATTCCATTAGGTCTTCACTGTACATGGAGTGGAATTAAATTACAAAGGCCAAAATGGTAGCTACTTATAGAACTTGAGAGAGAAGTGGGTAAATAGAAGTCCGAAGGTCACTAGAACACTTGTCATGATGAGAGGAGGAGTTACATAAGAAGGATAATATAGTAGGAGATAAACCATGCAAGGTTTGATAGGACAAATGTCCCTCTAAGTCATGGAACTCAAGTAAAGTGGCGTAGGAGTTCTCCTTATGCACAAGAAAATTGGTTTCATCAGTTAGCTATTCTAGAATATCCCACAAATAATTAGAGATATATCTCACGATTTAAATGAGGGTGAGGGTATTTAGACATTCTCTCACATGCATTGACTATATCCCTAATCATTTGGATTCTCCTAAAAGTGAGCCATCACTACTTGCAGTAAACAAACTCCTCTTCCACTCATCCCTCACACTTGGCCTTAAAATTGGCTTAAATTTTCCATGAAAATACATAAAATGGAGTTAATTACTCTTCAAAAGATCCTCTATGGCCTTGGATTTCTCAGGTACACCTTACATAGGCTCCCACTTGAAGTTTTCACACTTATCACTATCTTGCTCATTTTGGCAGTTTTGAATAGATGAGATGAAGGTGGTGGTAGAAACATTTAGCATATTTTATGAAGCATTAAATGATCATAGAGAGATATATTAAGTCTTGAGACTTCTCCCAATGTTGGTTTCATCACTTGAAACCTCCTAAAACCTTAAAAATAATCAAATAAAGTAAGTTCTTACCCTATATATACAAGTAGGGAATTCCTTAAGTGTATGTAAAGGGTATACAGAGAGTCTCCTATAAGGTTCAAAAAAATTCAAGCCCACTCTAGTCCATCAAGATAACTCTTCTCCTTCATTTCCATAATCGAGTCATTTCCAAGGGTTTATAAGGGTTTTAGACCATTTCTACTCTTAGGCTTTTTCATTAAGATGGGATGCTAGATTTAAAAAAAAGATCCACAAAATCAGAGTTCAAGACCCTTTTCTACTTCCCCAAACTCCTTGGAACTCCATGCATACCTTCCAAGAAGATATGAGCATTCAAAGCCCCCCTATCGAGCTTGATTTCTCATTTTGCACAAATCTAAGTTGTCTTCGAACCAAAAATGGCTTTCCTTATGACTTATGAAAATTATGAGATCTTGGACACATATTTTATACACATATTAACATTATATAATCCATTATAGTTATCACTTAAGGTTAGAATCAAAATTGACCTCCCATTTGTGTTATAGGCTTAACCATGTCTAATAGTCATGTCTGCATACTTGAAAGTATAGACCATCCTATTAAGATTCTTCCATATATATATGGTTAATCATGTTTTCTTAGGTGTTATTCAACATCACACACCTTTTTTCAATGTCCAATTAGCTTTTATATCATCCTTCTATCCCTACTTTCCAATACTGCAGGGTTTGCTCTTCTAAGGAAGTACACTTTGTCTAAGACAAAATAGAGGGTAATTCCCCTATTATCTCAGACAAAATAATTATTTGAGGAGTTTATCTAAGTCATGGGGATGATCTATAAAATATTTGGGTCCTTTATGAACCCATTAGACCTTCTAACTCCTTCATAGTCCAATAGATACCCCTAAGAAAGGGACTTTATGCTGGGTTCTCCCATGTGGACTATGTTAGTGCCGAAAATTGTAATGTAGTAATTTATCCCTTGTCAAGTATGAATACATAAGTTTATTACACAATTATAGTTTTCAAGTGCCTTTGGTTTTTTCAAAAATTCCAAGTGAGTTCATTTCTGAGCATTTTAAAATCCTTGTTCTAATTGCCTTAGCTAAGACCTATTGATTTAAAATCAAATTTGGTGCGAGAAATTTAAGCGGGAACATTTTAAATATGTCAAGGACTTGGTTTTATTTTTATATTAAGGATTTTTCATTTTTATTAACATGACTAAACCTTAATATAAATATTCATATTTGGATCCCCTTTTGTATCTCTTAGCGTAGTCCCTTTTGTTTATTTATTTATATGGTCTAAATAATGCTTATGGTCCATTTTATTTATTAGCATGGCCCAAGTAATGGTTCATTCCTTTGTTATACACTTAGAATAAAATTCATAGGTCCCCTTGATATTTATAAATTCCCCAACACCTTAGGATAAATTCTTTGTCCTAATTTTTCATGTCTAGAGATCAAACTTGGCACTTTTCCTTATCCAATTTGAGCCAATCATGGTTGGGCTAGCGGATCGCTATCAGATAATACATGGAGAAAATTAATTGAATAATATGGGAGTAGTTTTAAATCATTAAAATCTCCAAGATCCCCGTGAGAGTAATAAGTGTGACCACCTCACTGGGTTACCTAATGATTCAATGGCACATTAAGGTAAACTAAGTCAAAGGAACCTCTGGAGGAATGCAAAGAGGATACATGTCAAGCTTTCAGTGAGTAGAATGAAAAAATTGATGGTCATGTTGATGTAAAAATTAAGATCAGTTAGTATTTATTTTGGGCTTAAATTTTATAGTCATGTGAATGTCATTTATGGTTGTGTGAATGTCAAATGATAGGCGAATGAATGTCAAATTTAAGCCATAGTAATTATTGATAGGGGATTAAATTTATTAGTTACATGCTCATAAAATACATTCACATGGACATCAAATGATGGGCATTCAAATGTAAAATTTAAGCCATAATGGATAGCAAGTGGCATTTTATTTTTTAGATTTGGATTGGTGATCTACATTCTGTTGGGCCTCAAGTTCGATGGTGCGTGATGATGGTGGAATATTTAATGAAGTTCCAAGAAAATCCAAGATAGCCACATGGTAGAAGGGTGATATATTGATAGATATCAATTGATTAGAGTAAAAAAATACCCATAGAACTACCAAGTGGCATGTTAGCATTCCTCATAAACATAAGGATCTGATAATGCTAGTCTCAGGTGGACTTTTCAAAAATATGGACCCAATGAAGTGTTAATACGTGTCCTAGGGGAAAAGGTCACAATTTTAATAACTAAGGAACAACATGATAGGTAAAATACCACTTAAGCATACACATCAACATTAGAGATCCTGTGTAAATGAAAATTATAGGAGCTTTCACCATTAACAACATATTGACTAGGAAGGTTGCAGACGAGTCATGGGAGCTCCATTGGAAGTTTGAAGGTAATTGTAAGTTGATTGGATATCTATATGTCCTTCATCCAAAAGCTCATTATGATAATATTGCCCTTCTATCCATGACTAGTTGAAACATTACGAATGAAGATCATAATTTATCTCCTAGGGTTATTGTAAAGAACATAGATGTTGATCATTTAAGAGGTCATTAGTTTTTCTGCAAGTAAGGATATCAAGAACATTTTTTTAAGTATAAAGTTAGGACAAAGGAATAGGTTTCTGGACATGTCAAATTTTAATCCTAAAGTGTGACCTTGATAAATGCACAATGTATAAATCTCATTTGTAGATGCAAAATAAATGTATTACTTATTCTCAATATAATTTAATAATGAGGGTGATTTTGATCTATTGTTTGGTTAAAGTACAATTGCAAGTTTGAAGCTAGATGGATGGAACATGTATTTTGGAAAATCAATAATACAGATGGACATATTTCAAATAAGTAGAGTAATGATAAGAACTCAAGTAAGAGTTTACATAAGCAAGGGAGTTATAAAAGTGAAAAGTCTAAGCACAATGCATTATATTTCAATATAGCTTTGCTAACCCCTTATGTGATCATTTGAGATTTCCCTATGGGAACTTCCCAGTAGGACCATTAGTGTCCAAGTGATTTATTATTTTTAGGAAATTAGATGTTTAATTCCTAAATAATAAATGGGTCTAAGTAGATAAAATCGATAAATAATCTAAAATAATTAGGTTACTAATTTGTGAAATTTGATGATGGTTGCAAGCGGAGGAGGGAGTGGCGGCCTGTCGACAGGCCCCATGAAGGATGGAGCGATACCTGGGGTGAGATCATTTTGTCAAGAAGAATTTTATTCCAGTGAGTGTTCAAGACTCAACAAAGTGAATGGATGCCTATTGAGGAGCCAGGATCGACTAGTTCTGGTCATTCCCCAAGAGGCAGTTCAGGAAGATGTTGAATATCTATCCTCATATACCTTGATTTGCAAATTCTTGGGCATTAGAATCCCTATTTTAGATTTGGAAGCCTGGACTCATCGCTCTTGGTCCATTGAAGGGGATTTTGACATTATGTTGGCAGGAAATAGCTATTTTTTGGTAA
The DNA here is from genome assembly GCA_037957365.1 of Torreya grandis. NCBI lineage: Eukaryota > Viridiplantae > Streptophyta > Pinopsida > Cupressales > Taxaceae > Torreya > Torreya grandis. The sequence continues at coordinate 2,096,099 of JARHVA010001532.1, read as the reverse complement.
GTTTTTCTTCTGTGTCGGATAGAAATCATATTTTTAAAGGGGGCCCCTACTTTTATGAGTGTGTGGGTCTATTTCTCAAACCCTGGCATGTGGGGTTTAACTCTGCTGATGAACTTCTAGCCTGTGTTCCAGTCTGGGTTCGTCTTCTGTGGCTTTCATTGGAATTTTGGTGAGGGGACATTCTCAGACAGATAGTGGCTATGGTGGGAACACCAACAGCTATTGCTCATCAATCATTAGACAAGAAGATCATTTCTTATGCATGCATTTATGTGGACATGGATTTAAATAACCCTCTGCTAGACTCTATAGAGATTTGTATGGGCACCTTGTCATGGATTCAGCAGGTTGATTAAGAATCCATTCCCTTCAGGTGTAGAATCTGCCATGTATACAAACACTTGCATCGTCAATGCCCTCAAGCTATTAGAGATAAAGGAACAGGACCTGATTCTTTAGTGCCAAATACAGCTTATGTTGGAAAGGGGATTGGGCATTCGATTCAGATTGAAAATGCAAAAACCCAGCCTGATAAGATGGGTAAAGGGAAAAATTCAAATAATGCAAGTTTGGTGTAGGGGTCAGGTGACCAAAATAATGCTAGACTGGATGGTTTTGTACCAATTAGAAGGCATGTGAGAGGCCATAGATAGAAGTGAGGGAATGCTAATAGTCAGGTCGAATTGGGGTTTAACAGGTTTGAGGCCCTCGAATGTATGGCCATTGAAATGGCATTCTAATGGAGGACTAGGGGGAAGATTTGGATCAACCTAAGAAATTTTTAGACCTTAATGAAGTACAAGATATGATGGTTTAAACACCTTTAGAAAGTTCTCTGAGATAGGAGGAAGGAACACTTGAGGCTTCGTGTGAGTTGAAAGAGAAGGAAGTTAGATGGGCAAATTTGGTCAAGGAAGTGGATCCTGGTAAAAAAGAAAAAGGACATGCCATGGCACTTGGGTTAATGTAGAAACAATTCAAGAAGGTCACCTCTTCTGCTCCTTCCAAAGCTGGGCGATGAAAGGACCAAGATAGACTTAAAATTATAGGCAATTTATTGGTGGAATCTAGGGTTGTTAAACCTTAGATGAACATTTCCCCCAATCCAATCAATGATAGTCTTATCATGGAATGTAAGGGGTGTGAATAGCTCCCCTAGACAAAAAGCTATGCATAGATTTGTGTGGGATCATTCTCCAAATATTTTTTGTATTCAAGAGACTAAACTATCAGTTGAATCACTGTTTGCTTGTATGCCAAATATCTAGCCTATTGTCTAGTGGCAATGTGTAGGTGCTCGAGGCAGCTCGAGAGGTTTAGCCATGGGGTGGGACCCAAGGAAAATTTTGCCACTTCACTGGATTTCTAGCATATCAGCTTTGTTAGTGGTGGCTTCTTCTCTTGAAATTGGTGAACTGTGTCTGGTTACCGCAGTATATGCACCTGTTGATATTGATGGACAACTGTAGCTTTGGGAACACATCCGCTATATCTGAAAGTGTCATCCATTCCTATCGTGGATAGTTGCTAGTGACTTTAATGCAGTGCTAAGCTTAGAGGAGAAAAGAGGAGGGATGAATCACTTAGGCCCCTCTTCTGAATGTCTTCTCCATAATGTTGAAGTGCTACACCTATATGATGTTAGACCTTAAAATTAGCTATTCACGTGGAGCAACAAAAGATCAGGTAATGCTGCCATTTCTGAACGCCTTGATGGATTTCTAGTTTCTTGTTTTTGGTAGTCTAGCGCTATTTCTCTCACCTTTGAAATCTTGGATTGGAGAGGTTCTGATCACTGGCCTATCAAGCTTTCCATTGGTCATATTGATGGACCCAAAAAGCCTCCATTCAAGTTTCAACTGATGTGGCTTCGGGACCCTTCTCTCCATGATTTCATTGGTCAGTGGTGGAGGCAGGGAGGCCCTGCATATGGAACAACTATGTATTCCTTTCTTAAAAAGCTTTAGTATGTTAAAAGAAAGTTGCAGATCTGGAATAGAAATTGATTTGGGAATTTATATTGTATGAAGAAGAAGGCCCAAGATCAGTTAGATGGAATAACTAGGCAAATAAGAGACTGTGGGTTCTCAGAAGGCCTTCGCTTGGAGGAAGCTAGAGCTGCAAATGCCTTAGCGGAGTGGGAACTTTGGTAAGAGATCTATTGGAAACAGAAGGCTCACATTGACTAGCTCTAGGAGGGAGACAAGAACACGGCCTTTTTCCATAATTTAGTGTAGGCATGGTGCAACAGGAATTTTATTACTTCTCTTGTCACTCAGGATGGGACTCATTTAACCTCTTCCCAAGCTATTAACATGGAAGTTGTCCGGTACTTTTATGCACTCTTTACCAGTGACCATTGCCAGATGAAGGGGTAGAAAATACTATTTTATATTGCATTCCTTCATTGGTGAATGAGGGAATGAATGAGTGCCTTATGCGGCCAATTGGTTTGGCAAAAGTGGAGGAGGCAATTTTCAGCATGAAGAGAGGTAAAGCCCATAGGCCAGACGGATTCTCAGCTGAATTCTTCCAAGACTTTTGGGATATCATAAAGCGAGATTTGATGGAGGTGATATAGGAATCTTACTCCAGTAAAGAAATGCTCAGAGCATTAAATGCTACGTTTTTGGCTCTTATTCTGAAGAAGGAGCAGACAGATAAGTTGGAGATGTATAGGCCCATTGCGCTTTGCATTGTGATCTACAAAATCATTTCTAAACTTATTTTTCAGAGGCTAAAAGGACTCCTCTCTTGCCTTATATCAGAGGAAAAAGGGGGCTTTGTGGCAGGAAAATAGATCTTGGATGGAGTGGTGATTGCTTCGGAAGCTATTCACTCTATGAGTACATCATAGGAGAGGGCTATGTTTATTAATCTTGACCTAGCCAAAGCCTATGACAGAGTTAGCTAGAGATTCTTGAGGAAAATCCTTTTGGCATTTGGTTTCAATCAGGATTGGATTAGTTGGGTGTTAAGTTGTATTACTATGCCTTCCTTTTCGGTTCTTATTAATGGAGCACCTTCAAAGCTTTTTGGTGCCTCAAGAGGCCTTCATCAAGGGGATCCACTTTCACCATACCTGTTCATCATTATGGCTGAGGGGTTTGGGTGGCTCTTCAAATTTTGGGTCTCTCAGAATACTCTACATGGCTGGAAATGGGGGAATGAGATAACTACCCTGACTCATCTCCAATTTGTTGATGATACTATTCTGGCAGGAAAAGCTCAGATCCGAGAAGCGAAAGCTTTCCATCTCACCCTGGAAAATTATTTGGAGGCTTTTGGACAAAATATTAATGATCATAAGTCCTCTATTTTCTTCTTCAACACTCCCGAGTCTATTCAGAGAAGGATAGCTACCATATTGAGGTTTCAGACTCAAACACTTCTGGTGATTTATTTAGGTATTCCCATAGTGATGGGAAGGTAGCCCAGGCTATTTTGGCAGAATGTTCTGGACAAGCTAAGGTAGAAAATTAGTCATTGGACTCATAGGTGGCTATCTACTACAGGTAGAGTGATCCTTCTACAATTGGTTATTTAGGCATTGCCCATATATTGTAGCATGGTTCAGACAGCTCCAGCATATTTTCTAAAGGAATATGATGCCCTTTTTAGGAAGTTTTTATGGAGCAAAAATCTACAAAATACTAAATGGAGTCTTATCAATTGGGCTACTGTGTGCAGACCAAAGCAGGAAGGAGGCCTTGGATTGCACTTGGCTATTTTGGCTAGCCAAGCTTTGGCTGCCAAGCTATATTGGAGATGGTGCTCTAATCAATCTTCCTTGTGGGCCCAAATTCTGACAGCTAAGTACTTTCCAGGCATTGAACCCCATGATATATCCAGACTCCCTCTTGAGGGAAGAGGATCGATGGTGTGGAGTACCCTTAAGCTTGGAGCTTAGCTAGTGAAACATAGCCTCTTATGGGTGTGCAATAGTGGGATAGAGGCCTTCTTCTAGGAGGACTCTTGGGATGGTACGCCACCTCTATTATTTTCACACCCACATTTGTAGCCTCTAGCTAATTCCTTCCACTTTGCTGGTTGGAACACTGTGATGCATTACAAAGAAGCTGTTAGCATGGGCATGACTATTAGATACAGGTGGAAAAATTCCTTTGATTGGTCGCCAGGGGGTTCAGAAGAGGATAGAAGAGAACTAACCCAAATCCTTGAGTCCAGAGGATGTAGTTCACTGCAAGGGAGAGATGTTCTTGCCTGGGGTGGAGATGTTACAGGGTAGTATTCTGTGTCTTTAGGATATATAACTTTGGCTAAGCAAATCTTCAATGGAGATCAGTTCTTATGGGGGAAGAAATTTTGGAAACGGATTCCTTGGCCCAAATGTAATTTTTTTCTTTGGCTTCTTACACACAACAAGTGCTTCACCTGGGACAATCTTTGCAAGCATGGATTTCAGGGGCCATCTATTTGTGTTTTCTACCACAGTAGTGAGGAGACATGATCGCATTTATTCTTTCAATGTTCTTTTGCTAAACAGGTCTAGCACCTATGGTGGAGTGCCTAGGGCGCTCCTTGTTGGCATGTCTCTTCTTTGACAGAATTCTAGAATCGACTTGGTCATGCACCAGCAAAGAGCTCCCTATTGCAAAATGCTTGGGTTGTCAGACCCTCCTTCATTTTATGGAATCTTTGGCTAGAAAAAAATAGAAGAATCTTTAGGGGCATGCAGCTTGAACTGAGACCTCTGTGGAAAAAAATTATTAGCTCGCTGCAAGAAACTTTACAAGTTAAATGCACCAGTGGAAGTGACTTGGACCTAGAAGCGGCTGGGTTATGTAAGCACCTGGGGCTGGACCTGACCATGAACTATGCATTTGTGATGAGTAGAGGTTTGGTGAATGGGAAAAATTAGAAGGTGTGACCTGTTAATAGAACTGGCCACTGGACTCCACCTGGGGATGGAGTTGTAAAAATAAATATAGATGGCTCCTCACGGGGGAACCCAGGAGAGGCTGGAATAGGTGGTATTGGTCAGGATAGCTCTGGGAGCATCCAGTTTCTTTTTTTTATCTACAAAGGCTGTCATACAAATAATCTTATGGAAGCCATGGCAATCCTAGAGGAAATGAAATTTTGCTGTCAACATGGCTGCTATAATATTATCTACGAATCAGACTCGCAAGTGGTGATTAATTTTTTGATTAATTGTAATACAGGTAAAGTGGATTGGCAATTAAATGTTATTGTTCAACAGATTAGGCACTTAAGTACTTCCTTGAATTCAATTTCTTTCAAACACATTCCCCGTGAATGGAATGGTGTTGCAGATTGCCTTGCTAAGTGGGCCTCGGAGAATGGATCATCATGGAGCATTACTGATCAGGGAATGCTCCCTATGAGTTTGTATCAGGAACTGGTTCAGTTGGTGGACCAGGAGAAAGATTTGTAAATATTGTTTTATCACCATTCTTAATAAATTTTTACCCCCTTTTAGTTAAAAAAATTGTGAAATTTGACTATAATTAGGATTTTTTTGAAAATAGTAGTGAGAGAGAGAGAGAAAATCAAACTTATCTTATTTTATACTATTTTGACTGAGACAAGGTCTAAAAATTTGTGTGTAGGATTAGGAGACTACCAAAAATAGGAATCTAGAGTTCATTTCTTGATTGGATAGGAGTACTAAAAGTAAGACACCCTAGGTTTCAATGTTGTAGTCCTATCTCGACATTGTTGTCCTAGTGATCTAAGATTTTTGGGTTTTGTGCATCAAGTCTGTGTGATGCTACTTGTGAAATATCAAAGCCTAAAATTATATGGAGCTCATTATGTACCTAATTTAGTCTTCAATACCCTAAGTCCTTTTTTTGCTTGAACTTGAATGTATAATTTAGATAAATGAGAGGAGTAATTAGTGTCTAAAGGATATGCTAGATGCACTTCACACCTTGTGTGTGGGCATGCTACCAACATAACAATACTGTGAGGAGGGATCAAGCTATATGTAGTTCTCCAATTGAATTGCTTGGTGTAATAGTGTGATGAAAATACAAGTAAATGTGAAACTAGTTATACTTGGAATGACTAAGGACTGGTGTAAAGGTTTGAATATGATTGAAATACTATTGGATGGTTGTATGTAGAGAATAGGGAAAATTTCTTGAGTAGTCTAGCTTGTATTCTTGTTTTTTTCTTTTAAATGAGTTCTAACCCTTCTAAATGGACTTTGCATGGACTTTTATATGGGATTTAATGAGTGTGGGTTAAATGAATTCATGTTATGCTGACATGAATTAGGATAAAGATTCAAAATAATATGAAAATTAGAAGCTAAAATGTACTTGGACAACAATGCCAAAAATAAGACACCTTGGGTTTCAGGGTTGTAGTCCAAGTTTGGGAACTACTATTCATGGCTGATAGGACCTAGATGGATGGATTAATTATAGAAAGAGTAATCTAGGCTTGCAAGGGTTCAGTATGGGAGGCTATGGATGATTGGGAATTATTGAAAACATGCCTATGAGGGTCATGAGAGCAAGCAAGATGAACATATGGATTATGTGTCATTAGCCACACTCAAGTTACCAAATTTTGTATTTTATATGACTATATTTTCCCCTCCTTTATTCTAGTGATGTAGCAAAGTGAAATACTAGGATAAAGGAAAAATAGAAAGTGTACCTAAACTTACTTGTAAAGGTGAAGCACATGAAGCTATGTGATGTTGGATGTGCATAGAGAGAACATGGTGTGAAGTATAAATCTATCTTGAAAAACATAGAATAAATTAGTCCTTACTAGATATGATATATCTAAAATAAGAACATATAAAATCTAGGTAAGAGAGAGGAAGAGAAATGAATGAATATACCTCACCATCTACACAAACCAAAATAAAATCTATTGTATTATTGGATTACGTTAGGTATGTGCTATACCAAAAGTAATATCACAAATTGAGTTGAGTACTTAATTCCGTAGAAGTGTCTCAAGAATGCAAAGGCAGGCCCTTTGGCTCCATCATTACCAACTGAGTGAATCCAATGAATCATGTGTGTGTCAATTGATATTTGTACTATGTGTCCAATCCCTCTGAATAGGTGGCTCAAAAATACAAAGGTAGTTAGTACTTTGGCTCCATTTTTACCCCATGAATTGAAGCTATGAAGTAATATCAGTATGGAATAGATTTAATATGATATGGCTCCTGAATCCCATGAATTTATTATGATCTAACAATGTTGGCATCGATAGCCAAATGTATACTAGAAACTAGGCCACTCTTGGGCATTTCAAAAGATGGAGATTAGGCTTGTATGAAATCCACTCCAAAATTGGTACAATAAGTTTATCTGGAAGCTAACTTGAAAACTTGGGTACTTAGGAAGTTAAGCTTGTATGTAAGCCAAACTTGGAAAAGGATTTAAACCACCTATATATGGAATAAGGCACACAAATACTGTTAAATGTTTGGAAAATAAAATGAACTCAAACAAAGGGGAGGATCAATGTGTCATGCCCACTACCCCTAATCACTAATGCCTAAAACATGAATTCTTATCTATAAGTTATATCAACTGCCTAATCTAACACTGGAAGTGACAACCATCATGTCATGCATGATGCACCCAATATCTGGATTTTCTAAGCAAAAATTATACTGAAACATGATGAATCTGGACTATACTAAGCTAACAAACCTATCACTAAACTCACTTTTCTATCTATTTCTAGAAAAAATAATTTTTTTCTATCTAGATAGGTGTGACAAAAACAAGACACCCTATTATCTAGTGTTATAGCCTAATTTTGGCACTATTTTCTAGCTCCAAATCTTGTAACTATTCTAGATTCTTTGTTGTCTGTTTGGTCTATTTTGCCTAATTTGATGTCTAGATTCTATCTAGAGTGTTCTAAAAATTGTTTTTCATCCATTAGGATCTTTGATCTCTATGATAAAATCCTTATTTGTTGCCCCTCTTTTGAAGGTAGGAATTAAGATGTTGCAATGAATGCCCTCAAAAGAAAGAGCCCTGCAAGTTTGTTATGTTATATAGATATATGATATAGCAATGATAATTAACAAGATATATTGAGATATATTAAGGTTTGTATTGAGATATTTTTATATCAATAAGGATATGCCTAGATAGATACAACAATGTAATAGTATGTGTAATATACTAAACTAAAATCAAAAGTGTTATTTGTTAGTTGTTATCAACAAGGGATGGAGCACAATGTCCATCATGGCATCCAATAAAGAAAGATAATTCATGATATGTATCATGGCATTACAAATAGGAAAAGTAATTAGGCAACAATCATACAAGGTAAGAAGCAAGAAGCATACAAGAGTGGCCAAGGGGCCAAGCAATCAAGGGACATGGGAACATATCACTCAAACTAGAAAGCAAACATACAAAGCATGTTCAAATGCCACATATACATATAATTGAAACAAAAAAAGCTAGCATAAGGGACACAAACACATGGAAGAATAAAAATAAAGGGAAATGGAAAATGTCCTAAGGCACACACATGAATCGAAGCAAAGGACATTGGTAAATGTCATAATATACCTACAAGACATGGAATAAGAACTGTGAAAATGCAAACACATCAAGCTACACTAAGCATAAAATTAAATCATGTATATACTTGAAGTGAAATCAGATATAACTAATCAAATAAAGAAGTGAAAGTATGCAAGACATGTTAATACAAGACTAGGTATATGCTAGGAAATACATAAGTGTAAGATACTAGTGAGTGTTGATATGGTAATATGTGTAAGATTAGTAAGTAATGTATGTCAACATGATAAATAGAGTGTGTGGTGTAGGAATGACATAACCTGGATGGTGTAGTCATGTAGAATATACCCCCAGTGGGTATGTGTATCGATGTGTGTCTTGAATGTAGAAGTGGTATGCCCCCTCAATGGGTACAATGAAGCAATCAAGGATTTAGATGTCACTACACACACTCAAAGAAGATCAAGTGAATCATGGTAATGTATATAAATTGATAAACAATAGCATAAAACAACAAACGTAATTCTAGCATAGTAGCAACAATATAACATGGATGATGCATGCAATCGAAATGTTTTTTTTTTTTTGTTTTGGATATATTTGAATGTTATTGGTATTTTTGATATAAGATATATATAGGAAAGACTAAGAATAAATGATACTAGCTGATGAGTCTTAGATGAGGTTCCCTATCATGGTGTCCTGTATCAAACAAAAGTATCATGTGTGATTATGAAGCACAATGGAAAGGCTGAGACTATGATTCTAAAAGTTTTATGCATTGTAAGTGTTCTGATATCTCTAAAGTGGAAACTAAATGTGGTATTCCCCTATAGATTTGAGAATTAGATGCAACTAAGGGACTCTTAGGGACCCATCTAGAAGTAAGAGGATTTCTCTAAAAGTGTGCTTTATGTCTAATAACATGAGCTCTCAATTTTACTACTCTAGGTATGAATATTGTAGCTAGAAGCTATTTATAATCCTGCAGCTATGGAAGTGTATGAACTCTATATACTAATGATGGGTTCCTCAACTATGTTAGAATCTATACCAGAGGAAGAACTATAATTGGTGGGGAAATTAAAAATGGTGGAGAAGTTGGAACTTGTAACTGTAAAGGAGATGGCTCTGAAGTGGGGAGTGGTAACTCATATGGAATTCCACCAACTGTAATAACCTAATTAGCATGAAGGAATTTCATGCATCTATGAACTATAGATGGTATTTCTCAAAAAAATTGAATCCATGGATGACCAAGTAACAATCAAAAATTCCTACACTAAGAACTAGGGTGAAATGTGTGGTCACATGTGTTGGACTAGTCTGTAAAGGAAGTACAATCTCACCCAATGAACTCTATATGTGCTAACTAAATCTCCTAATAACTATATCTATCCGAGTGATATACTACTTTGAATATCCCAAATACTACAATAATGTAATGGTACACATGTTGACACTAGAACCATTATCAATGTGAAAATTATGAATGGGTTGATTATGAATATGTACTCTGATAAAGAGTGCATTATAATCTGAATTATCCTCAATAATATCTTAATCTGAGAAGGATATCAAATGTCTAGTTGGAACCCCAGACTCATACACACCTATCATACCATTTAACGGATGTGACTCAATTGAAGGTGTTTTGTATGTAACTATGGAGGATGTGCATGGTATGTGTGGTGAACACTTGATGTGTCCCCTTTCTCTTATTTAGAATGCTATGTAAATGGATCTAAGAATATTTTCAAAGTTTTATCCTATGTTGGCTTTGCCTATGGAGGATCAATTTAAGTTCCAAGATCAAGTAGGTTATCATCTATCAAGTCATGTATATTATGTCTCAAACTGATGCATCTATTTATAGTCTACCCTAGTGCCCTGTGAAAATCACAAAATGCATGTCGATCATATCCCCATGGAAGAGGCTTTGTTGGGTCAACTTTCTAAATAAGAGGGAGAGTGATGATGTTACATTCCAATAATTGCTATGAAGCTCTAGATGGAGAAATAGGTAGATTAGTAAATGCACATTGAAGAGGTGTTGATAAAACCACATGCTCAAGGGGCTTTGACATCGCATTGACTATTAGTTGATTCTGATTCATATTATCATTGAATTTGACCTTTTATGGGACTTTATTATTACTCTTGTTTGTTGTGTCTAGGATGCTTGTATACTTTAGTTTGCCCATTGAAATGAGTTTTACTTCTCTTTCCTTTAGTGTATGACATAATTCAGTGAAGGAAGAGAATATTTTAAACATAATAGATTCATGCAATGCTAGTAGAAGGCTTTGTTTGAAGAGATCTTGTAACTCTTGATTTGCCATGGGGCTAGTCATGTTATCCAAGATGGTCTTATATCGAATCACATAATCTGTGAGATGTTCATTTGATTTCTATTTTTATTGCATAATTTGTGCATAAGTGACCTTATCACCAATGTTGATACTAAAATGTGATAGGAACATGTTAGCTAAAGGATTGAATACATTGACCGACTAATTTAGTAGAATATAAAACCATTATAAAGCATAATCCTTTAGACTCAGTGGAAATATCTTGGTAAGTAGATAGTCATTTGGTACATAATCCAATAATGTTGTGTGACAAGATCTAAAATATGTCTCTAGATCACCCTTTCCATCATAAAGAGTAAGCTTAGGTTAAACAAAACCTTGTGGTAAGGGTGTAGAAGCAATGTGATGTGCCAATGGTTTATGCAGAAGAGCAAAAGAATCCAAAGCCTACATAGGTCTAGTGGCACATTGATTAATATATAGAACCTTGGATTAAAGAGATCTTATATTTTAAATCAGGGCTACCACATCACGAGATAAAGATGTACTAGATGTAACTGGTGGCATATAGGTAGGTTGGGATACTATATGGGGTTATTGAGACATAGTTTCCCCCATAGTGTTATTTTAAACTTGTTGCTCTGTAGGAATGGAAAACTCGACTTGGTTAGAATTCTTATTTTCCATGAGAGATTTTAATATAAGAGTATGATCTTGAGGCTATTCCTTGAGTCTTTCTCTGAAAATTTGGAGGATCAAATCTTTATTGAGTACAACTTTATTATCAATAATGGGTGGAAGTGGATCAATAATCCAATGTGTTGGTGCATGAGCATCGACGTGTACATCATCATTGGTATTTTCATATTGCTCATTGTTTGAATCAATCTAATCAAAATTGGTGTAATCTAGATGTGTAGAGTCTATAGTTAGAGTTTGAATTGGTTTCTTATCCATAGTATACTGTTGAGTTGAAGGAATATGGGTTAATTTAGAAGGATTGCCACTAAGTCTTGCACTTCATCATGAAGGAAGAGATGTAAAGAACTTAGGTGGAATATGGAAAAAAACATGGATAATAGTAAAAAATATTAAACTGATATAATCTAAACAAGGAACTAGAATATGCATACAAAGGATATGGAGCTCTCAAACATGTAAGGTGATACCTCAAGAATCAAAATAAGATATAGTATATGCAATTAGGGATTTTTCAAAAATATTTTAAAAAAATACTATGAATTTTTTAAATTGAAATTGAATATTTGAGTTAAATATTTAAGAAAAATTTTAAAAATTTATGGGAAGGTGCTTGATTTAATGGGACCTAGTAGATGCAACTAGGGTTTTGAGAAAAATAATTTTTTGAAATTTGAAGTGGTTTTGTGATTTTAATATGCAACCAAAAATTTATAAAATGATTGGAAAATTACTGGGAGCTTGTTGATACAACTAGGGTTTGAAAAAAATATATATTAAAATTTATTATAAAATTTTAAAAATTTGAGAGGAATTTCTGATTTTAATATTCAAGAAAAAATTTGAAAATTAATGGGAAAAATTAGAAAAGAATTTATCCTAGGGTTTTTATGTGAAATTCAAAGTAAGTCATGTTCACCAAATGATTTATTATTTTTGGGAAATTAGATGTCTAATTCCTAAATAATAAATTGGTCTATGTAGATAAAATTAGGAAATACTATACAATAATTAGGCTATTGATTTTTGAAATTTGATTGTAATTAGGACTTTTTTAAAGATAGTAGTCAGAGAGAGAAAAGCAAACTTATCTTATTCAGTATTGTTCTAACTAAGACAGGGTCTAGAAATCTATGTGCAAGCTTGGGAGACTATCAAAAACAGGAATCTAGAGTTCATTTCTTGATTGGATAGGAGCATCAAAAGTGGGACACCCTAGGTTCCAGTGCTCTAGTTCTATCTCAGTGTCATTTTATTAGTGATTTAAGTTTTATGGGTTTTGTGTGCTAGGTATATGCGACCCTACCTCTGAGATATTGAAGCCTGAAAGTCCATAGGGCTTGTTTTGTACCTAATTTATTCTTCAATACCCTAGGCCCTCTTTGTGTTTAAACTTGAATGTAGAATTTGGAGAAAGGATAGGAGGGGTTAGTGTGTAAAATATATTATAGATATACTTCCCACCTCATGTGTGGACACATTGCCTACATACCAATACTTTGAGGAGGAATCAAGCTATATGTAGTTCTCTCATTGAAGTGCTTTGTGCAATAGTGTGATGAAAATACAAGTAAATGTGAAAATAGGTGTACTTCAAATGACTAGGGACTGGTGTAAAGGTTTGAATAAGCATGAAATACTATTGGATGGATGTATGTATAGAATAGGAAAAAGTTCTTGACTAGTCTATCTTGTATTCTTGCTTCTATTTTGTAAATGAGTGCCAATCCTTCTAAATGCCTTTAAATGGCCTTTTATATAGGATTTAATGATCATGGGTTGAATGAATTCATGTTAGGCCTACATGAATTAGGATAAAGATTCAGAATAATATGATTGTTAGAAGCCAAAATGTACTTAGAATATAGTTCTAGAAATAAGACACCCTAGGTTTTAACATTGTAGTCTAAGTTTGGGCACTATTGTCTATGGTTGATGGGATCTAGGGGGATGGATTAAGCATTTTGGGTTTGCAAGGGTTCAGTCTGGGAGGCTATAGATGTATAGGAATCAATGAAAACATTCTTATGAGGGTCATGAGAGCAAGAAATATGGACCTATGGATTGGGCATCATTATCCACACTCAAGTTACCAAATTCCACATTTTATATGACTATACCAATACAACTTGGCAAGTTGAAAATATGCAAATGGGGCCAAATTTTCCCCAATAGGTCCATGGTTGGAATAATGTGTTTATGAATTAAAAATAAAAGTTACACAAAAGGATAAATATATGTAAAGGACAAAATTATAAAATGAGAAAATATGTGAAAATGCTGATTGGAGCCAAATGGGTAAAAAAGTTAATTTGACCTAAATTTAGCAATTTTCATCTGCTTTGTTTGTTCAAGCTCCTCCATGGGAAAGATATTGTAGGTTTTTAGTATCAATATGTACCTCTCTAAGGAGGATCTTAAAGTATCCATGAATCATGAATATTATCCATTCATCATTACAAGAGCAGATTGTTCCATGGCATGCGTAAAGAAAGGGTAACTTTTCAAAAAGTTTACAGTTGTCTAAGAAAATGATCAAGAGGATATTTAGGTAGTTCCACATAGAGACAAATTTTATTTGTACTTCTTCATGGGTGTTCTCTTTTATCTAGTGTGAAAATGTATTTTCAACCAAAAAATCAAATAGTTTGTTACATAATCTTCATCATTCACTATAGAGGTACTTAAAGCTATGATTTTCTTTAAAATGGATGAAAAATTTAGGTGTGGCAAGGGAATATTTTTTAGATGTAAGCATCTTAGTATACTTTGGTTTGATTTAAAATTTTGAAAGTTGTGACCCACAGTCCCATGATTAGAATGTATAAATAGAAGGCTTATCTTCTATTTCAAGGTTGTTACTGGTCATTGTTTTAGGTTTTTCTTTTCTCTAATTCTAGGTTCTACAAAAAAAATTATAGGATCAGTTGTTGTGTGTAGATCTTATCCCTATTGATAAGGTGGTTGCATCCATATAGCCATCAACAAGCTTTGAGATCATATTTGTATGTCTTCCTTGTCGAAAGAGCAAACTCATCATGTTTGTCCCTGTGGCAGCATTTTGAATAATTGATGTGGGTAAAGTTTATTTTTAATATTAATGAAAATGCTTGTGTTTTTTTCTCTTTCTTATTGATGAAGTGCATTAATATGTCTTAAAAGTCCTACTGATTAGGTATTTGAGTTTATGTTCACTACTAGTCATCTTGAGCATAGATCTAGGTTGAAAATCCTTTTTTATAGTTTAACATTGAAAATGTGTTATTGAATGACCTTTTAAGGCACCCTAAGGTCTACAAATTTTATAGGAAAAGGTTTATTTTAAGTTTAGTTGTAGTGTATGCTCTATTTTTTCAGGCACCATTTGGTATTTCCCTCTAGCTTGTATTTGATTCTTTTCTACATATTTTGCTAAGGATAATGTCATGAACATTGTTAGAGATACTATTGTTTGAACAAGCCACCAACATGCCACCTTACATGTTATATAATCATCTATCTTGTCTCTTCCCACCTTATATATAATACACACTTTGCATATAATGAGTATTATTTGCCTTGTAAATGCATAAGATCTTGCTTACCTAACATGTATTTGCGTTTTGTGTTTTGAATACTAGTGTTATAATTTTATATTTGACCTATATTTTGAAGATTATTTTAGAATGAAAGTTGCAATCATATACATATCTATCTTTAGTAACTTGAATGTGACCTAGTGCATTTATGCATCCCTTATGATAACCCTTCCCAAGTGAAGTGTGAAATTTTGGTTGTGCCCTGGTCACATCTCTATCTCTTTGTGCTAATAATCTCCATGGAGGTTGAATCACATAATCTCTCCATGTGAGAAAGTTACCCCTTAGGCCCTCTCACCTTGGTTCAAGTAGAGCCAAAAGTAGTAGGGAGTTGACCATACCCTTTTTTAGTGTCTCTCAATCATTTTATTAAACTAGTCCATTTTTTTATGCCTAAACCTTCCCAGCTATAATGACATACTAGCAAGTTTCTCATCATTGTTTGTCATTTTATTCAAGTTTACACTTTGAGATCAGAGAGGTGTACAACTGGGAACTGTCAATTTATTGGTTCCATTATCAAGGAATAAATTAAACTCACATTTAATTGTGTTATCAAGTACTCTTGTAGAGAGTTACTATCATTTTTGAATTTATCTACCTATTAATGCTACAATTGGACTATCTTGGTAGTCAACATCATAGCCTCCACTGGAGACATGTCAAGATTTAAGATATTTAACAAACTGACTTTTATTGTGTTTATTGCAAAGAGTTGTTAATATTTCATGTTGGAAGGTGTCTTTTCCATTTTGAAACATATTCTAAAAAATTGTCTATTTTCTATCTCATTAAGCTTTAGCAAGTTTAATTTCAGCCTGTATCACATCAATATGTTAACTGATACATTCTAGAATTTTGATTCTAGTGGTGACTCCATTTTATCATCTACTTTCAAAAAAATTAGTGTCTATTTTGAATAGTTTTATTAACCTTTATCTTAATGTATTTTCTTGTTTGAAAAGATAGAAGGATTGAGATCATCTTTTAGAACTGACCCATCAAAGATACTTAACTCTCTTTTAGGTATTCATCCATGTAGAAGGGGCCAAGTTTGGAGACATGTTGAAGGAAAAAATTTAGTTGCTAAGGGTTGTCAAAAAATTTATAATATTGAAATATTTATTGATCCTCATATTATTTATGACTATCATAACTCTTTTATTGATTTTAAAACACATAGTCCCATTTACTTTTTATCTCCTTCTCAACTAGCTTAATCACTTCCTAGGTTTGATCCACCAATTCCAACTCATTCACCCCCTAATATATTTTTGACATTTATTATTGAACCTCCCACAAAACCAATCATGATGCATACATATATATATGATAATGTGCATCCTATATTTTTCATTCCTAGATTTATAGGCCTATTAATTTTGATGAAATGTAAGGCTATCCTAATGAAGTCCCAAATGAAGTAATAAAATTCCTTCCAAAGTTCTAAGGGAAAAATGCAGTGACTGGTGATCAACACCTAAGGGCCTTTCAAAATATCATTGAATATTATGAGGTTGAGTTTGAGGATGTGCACATCAAGTCGTTTGTGCACATGATAGAGGAAAATGCTTGTGAATGGTTCAATTCCATTTCCACTAGATGCATTGATTCATGGGAAGAGATACAAAATGTTTTTAGAATTCAATATGGTGCTATGATTGATATAAGGTTTCTCTTAGGTAAATTTGAAAATATAAAAAATAATCCTAATGAGTGTGTGTAGGACTTCAACACCCAATTCAATAAGACTATGATGCATATACCCAAAAACATCAGGCCCAGTGATAATTATTATGATGCCTTTGATAACACAGTTGTGTACTACTTGAGGGATAAGGCTCTAAATAACATATGATTGGTATTCAATATGACCATCTAAATTGAGAACAACATAACTGTTGTGGGAAATCCCATGAACAAGTAGGTTGATGTGAAGTTGGTCAATCCAAAAAAGAAAACCCATGAAGATAACCAACTTGGAGGAAATTGTCAAAACTTTGGCCTCTACTATCAAATAAATGTCATACAAGTTGGCTAGAGATGAAAAGGGGGTCCCTCATGTGTCTACCAACTATGAGCAGGCTCTAAATCTAAATCAAGCACTAATGGGTCTTGATTTCCATAATGGAGATAATGACAAAGGGAATAGGCCTACATGTGAAGAAAGAATGGAAATAAATCAGAATAGAGGGGCTAGAAAAGAAGTCCCTAATCCTTTAAATTCCAAGGTAAATGTTGTATATTTTGACATTGATATTGATTAGTGTGGCAAGGGATTCCTTCCACATCTACCATATGATACCACTGAACCAATTGATGAAGATGTGGATAAACTTGATTCTTCATCATCTGATGATGAGATCTTGGTGTTCAATTATCAAAGTCCCTGAAGTGAGATGACTACCTCCATATAATTGTTGAGTGCTACTACTATTGAATAATTTTTTAGTGAACTTAAGAAGGTAAGTGTACCAACTCCTAACTTTTTTTACGTTAATATGGTACAAGCATACGATTTTAAAATTCATGATTTTGATTTATTACATTCCATGATGATCAATAAATATGATGGGGGGATTTTATCAGTTGAAGACATGTAGTTACTAATTAATGTAGCAATTTCCCAATAGGAGTATCACTCGAGAAGAAAATATTAGGTTTCTTCTCTTCAAGGCACTACCACTACAAATCCAAAGGCATGAGATATTAATAAGGATGTTAAGAAAACTATATAAGTCCTTAAGGATTCTAAATTAGTATTTGTTTCATAATTTGTTAAGCCTAGAGGTGATCTAGCCAAGAATAGAGTACCCATATTGTCTATTATCCCTAAGGGTGCTAATGACTGAAAATAAAATCCATCTTTGAAGGCTTTTATTAAAAATGTTAATCCATCCCAGCCCACTCCACTTTAGACCTTAAGTGACTTATTCCAACTAGAGGTGTAAATACCCTTCCACCAAATACTCCTCTTCTTTAGTACATAATATGTGATATGGCCCAAGTGTTGATCCAACTAAAAATCACCATGTCACTTGTTGAATTGTTAAGAATACCTAAAAATAGGAAGAGGGCTTTTGAATACATAGAATTTGGTGAAAGGTCAGCTGTGAATGAAATTAAGTTACCCCAAACACCCACAAAAATTGAAGAATAATTAGAAGAGGTTGTTGAGCCTATTTTGGAGGTTTATTTGGGGGCTACATTGGTAGATGATGATTTTTCAATTCATCATTTAATAATGTTAATCCAGGGCTGGTGTCTAAGGTTGTATGCAATAGGAAAAAGAGATCTCTAACAACTGGTCTCTTCTACCACACTCCACACTTGCAAGAATTGAAAATCACACTTATAGGAAAATAAATCACACCGCACTTATATGGAATTAAAACACACTTGAATAAATTTAAAATCACAATTGAATAAATTAAATCACACTTGCAAGAATGTAAATTGATGAATTAAAAATAAATAATAAACATGGAAAACACCTACAAGTTCACAACAAACTTTATAGAAAATAAATGTCTACATGAAAAATAAATAATAAAAATTTAAAATCATAATTACATAATAAATAAATAAATATAAATACATTTATCCATCTTCCTTAGAATGAGTGGCTAGCTTATTCCTTAGAAGAGGATTTTAATTAGAACACTCGATTTATGTCACAAAGCTTCAGAATGTATCATTGATAATTGAGATTGATTACAATGGTGTGAGAGGTTTCATTTATAATCTCATGCTTCCAACCAAATCCTTATTCAATAATAACAATCATAAATGCTCTCCACTAAATATGAAGAGAAACATAACAACTTAGATATTCTAGCTTATCTCAATCTTTGACAAAATATGGAGAGAGACATTATCTATTTAAAACATAATCTCAATATTAATTAAATATGAAGAAAATTATATATGGAATAAAATTATATAAATCTAAATTTAGATATGATATTGAACTAGTTTGTAGGCAAACATGCACAATCCATAGATATGTATGCACAGTCTGTAGATATGCCTGTAGAGTTCATAGATTTCAAAACCTATAGATTCCATATATTTTAGACATATAAAGCCAATATATTTTATACCTATAGAGTCCATATATTTTAAAACTTGTAGAGTCCATATATTTTAGACCTATGGAGTCTATAGAGTTTAGATCTATAGAGTTCATATATTTTAGAACCTACAAAGTCCATAGATTTCAGACTTGTAGAGTTTGTATATTTTAGAACCTATAGAGTTCATAGATTTTAGACCTTTAGAGTCCATATATTTTAGAACCTATAGAGTCCATAGATTTTATACCTACATAGTCCATAGATTTTAAAACCTGTAGAGTCTGTAGAGATTAGGTGAGCCGTATCTATGTCTAGAGTACCTGTAGCTCACCTCAAAGCTGATATTTGGTTGGTACCTCATGTTTATGTCTAATATATCTTATTATAGACTTTATATATACACATTAACAACTTTTTATAGATATTTATTAATAGGAATCAACAAATAAGAACATAATTTTTTATAAAGAAATAACCAAGATATAATTTTCTATTTTATTCTAAATAAATCATAAGTTTAGAAACTAAACATAGATCCATTTCTTATGCAAGGAAAAAAATGCTATTTCATGGATATAATGAGATATTTTATGATCTCATCTCTCCCACACTTAATCTCATGCATGTCCTCATGCATGCCATTCTTTTATCTAAAAATTCTTTGAGATACAAATGCATGAGTTATATGTTCTCATTTTTAAATAGTCTTTATAGGTTTAACCTTGCGTAAGTAAAATTACTTTTAACTTGTAAAATCCTCTTGGATTTCATAAAAAAAAGTTTCTAATGAAAGTATTCAATAAAATACATTTGTCAAGGATAGGTTCTAATGTGGAAATTTTCTTTCTATCCTTAATTTCTATTTAACACAGTTTCTTGTGTGGAATTATCATGCCACCCTCTTATCTCTCTCTCTTTTTAAATGAGGTGAGAGAAGGTTCTTGAGTTGATAATCTCTTATTGTGCTTACATTTATCTATTTTGACTAAAAATTAACTTTGATATGAAGTAAATTTTGTTGATTGAGATTCTTAAAAAATAATAGTGACACTATATGCCTCTATCAAAGTTAATTTTTTTTCTAAGCCACAATCTTTATTAATTGTTGAGACTATTTTCTTTCTCCTTCTCTAGCACACCTAATCCCATGCATGTCCTCATGCATTCCAATGTAAATATGTATAAAGTGTGCCGATATTTGATTATTTTCCTTCTTCCTAAAAAAAAATGGATCTCTATGTAATAACAAAACTTACAAATAAATTTAAAAGTGAAATAAAAGAAACTAGATACCTTGGCACAACTTCAGTTTGTCTTATCTTTCTTGATGTCAACCCTATGGAGCATATTTGAAAATATGTTTGAATAATGGAAGCCCAAACAATGCTAAAAATAAGAGCATAAAAAGTCAGCAACCAAGTATTAATTATAGGTGGAAAAAGCAACCATTTTTGGTTTTCAACTTTTGTCAAAAAAGATTTGTTGGCCCTTGACTAGCTAGTAAAACTAATTTTCTAATCAAGGCTCATTTTTCTAGTACTTGGCCTAATACCAAGATGGTTTTTAAACCAAGACTGTCAACAACACCTGAGGGTTTTAAATTTTTTTTTCAAAATTGATGACATGAAAAATGTTAGCCATAGACTTTATGCATCTTCATACTGCTTGCACATATAGCCTAAATTTTTTTGTATGTTGACATTCTCTAGAATTGATCTATGGAGTGATGACCAATAACTGATGATAGACACTTGTTGATTTTACTACATGTTGTCAAAGGTAATTTAGTATAATGTCCCAACTACTTGTTGAAGTCATGAACATAAATTTTCATCTTCAGAATGACTCCTTGTAATGAAAGTATCTTGTAAAAAACTAGAAACAAACAAGACCTTTCCAACCAAGAATAAAATTAGTAATGTCAATTAAAAATAAATGCCAACAATAAATCATTTAAATATACATGGAATAATATAGTTTAGCCTATCTTAGAATGATTGGTGCTTCATAAATTCTAATGTATTTTTATTATGAAAACAAGAACTCGCTCAGATAAGTTCTATTATAATGATTGGTGGATATGGGTTTGACTAATGGATGGAATAGAATGAAGATAAATATCATCAAATCTTTTTATTTACATGTTGAGTAGTAAAGTCTAACTTTGATATGCACAGGGATAATGATAAATCTTTTTAAAAACTTTAGCTAAAACTATCTATTAACTTATAAAAATCTATCATACCTTAAATGATAATGCATGGATGGAGTGAATATACAATGACATATGATTTGCATGCATAGTAGCTAATGGAAGAATGATATGAAAATACCAAACTAAAAATAAAATAGATTACAAGAAAACATACTTCAATATTTTTCATATATAAGATTGTACTACAGGCTATCCTTATTATTTTTGTATTAGATCTAGGTCTTTATTAGCCTCAACAATAAAAGTCTCTATTATAATGTTAATGTCAATAACTCAATCTTAGTCTTGTTATTGATATTAACATTTCCATTCATATCAACATTAACTCATTCAATTTTTGTAATACATCCCTATTAATTGACCATTGTTTTTTTGGGCTTCAAATAAAACCTTCAATCTTCTTCTTGCAACCACAAATTCTCCATGTTTGTCTTCATTTGGCATTCTTAAAATCTAGCTGTAGAATACTAAGGAATTAGCAACATCAATAATTCACTTTTATTATTCTTGTCAAATTTATTGACCCACATGGAATCCGCTCTAGCTTCATGCATGGTGATTTATTTGCATGCAATGCTACATGCATGGATATTTATTTGCATGCAATCTAAATTTATGCAACTAACTTCATGCATGTTATATTTTCACCTAGATTTATGCATGCAATCTAAATTTATGCAACTAACTTCATGCATGTTATCTTTCCACCTAAATTTATGCATGAAATCTAAGTTTATGTAACTAACTTCATGCATGTTATCTTTCCACCTAGATTTATGCATTTAATTTTGTTGCATAGATTGATGCACGCAATTTGTTGTTTAAAATAACTAAATTTTATACATAAAAATATGCATGCAATATTTTTATCAATGTGATTTATGAATTTTTTTATAATTATGAATGGAATCATTTATCCACATTATTTTGATTCAAGTTTATTTACATGAAACTAGGATTACAGACTATGTGAAATATGATCTCCTAGAATTTAGAAATGTATTTTTTATCATGTAAATAATTATATATGTTAGATATGTGTATAACTCATAGATCTCCTATATTCATGTAATCATTCAAAACAACTTTGCTAGATTTTTTGTATTCATGCATATAACCTAATAATTTTTATAGATTTTATGCATGTATTTTTAAATCATACAAAATCATAAATTCAATTTTATACATGTATGCATATAAATTTACAATTCTACTACACTTCCTACATGCATGTGGATATAAGTTATGATCTATTGTATCCTTCTTAGAATAGAATGAGATTGACTTAATTGAGTATTTTTTCTTGTTTTGTTTTAAAAATAAAATCACATGCAATATTTTTAAAGTCAACTAACCCAAAAATTGTGTGATCCTTTGTGGATGGTTTTGAGAAAAATGTAACTATATTTTATCCTCCATATAGTCAATCTTAATTATTTTCCTCAAACAAGAAGATTAATGCTTCAATAGGTATGTTAGGCACAGGGGCATGAATTCTAGATTGTTCTTTGTAAATAGTTTTAAAAATTCAGCCCAATTTTCTCCATCTTCTACACTATTTCAGATCATCATTTTCTTCCTCCAACCCACATCAACATTTAAATCCTTTCGTATGGTGTTAGAATTTGTTATTTCCTATATAACAGTGTTAGTATGGCATGGGGGGTTTTTGCATGAAATTTAAATTTCTAAATTTAAATTTCAGAAATTAAAATTCTAAATCTACTTGGAAAAAAATAAACTCTAATCTATGTTTCAAGAAAATAAATTCTAATCTATTTTGTAGAAAAATAAATTCTTAAAAAACTATTAACTATCTCTTGTCACAAAATTTGTAAAGAGACATTCCCTCTCACTAGAAACTTGTTTATCTAATACCACTAGATAATTCTATTAACAAATGTTGAATCTCTTAATAACATCATGTCCCTAACAATGGTGCTAAAAATGATGAGTCATTAATTCATCATTTAATAATGTCAATCCAGTACTGGTTTCCAAATTTATATGCAATTGGAGAAAGATATCTCTAGCAATCGGTCTCTTCTAGCACATTCCACACTTGCAAGAATTAAAAATCACATTGAAGGAAAATAAATCACACCACACTTGTAAGAAACTAAATCACACTTTTAAAATTGGAAAATCACACTTGTGGAAATTAAATCACACTTGCAGAAAAGTAAATTGTTGAATTGAAAATAAATAATAATCACATAAAACACTTGCAAGTTCACAAAAAAAATTATAGAAAATAAATGTCTACATGAAAAATAAATAATAACAATTCAAAAGCATAATTACATAATAAATAAATAAATAAAACTACATTTATCTATTTTACTTGGAATAAGTGGCCAGTGCATCCCTCAAAAGAGGATTTTAATCAAAACACTAGATTTATATCATAAAGATTCAGAATGTATTATTGTTAAACAAGATTGATAATAATAGTGTGAGAGGTTGCATTTATAATCTCATACTTCCAACCAACTCCTTATTCAAGAAAAACAATCTTAGATGCTCTCCACCAAATATGGAGAGAAACATAATAACTTAGATATTCTAGCTTAACTCAATTTTATACAAAATATCGAGAGAGATATTATTATCTATTTATAACATAAGCTTAATATTCATGAAATATGAAGAGAATTATTTATGGAATAAAATTATACAATCTAAATTTAGATACAATCTTGAGCTAGTCCATAGATAGACTTGCATAATCTATATATATGCCTACAAAATCTATAGATATACCTATAGAGTTCATAGATTTAAAAACCTAAAGAGTCCATAGATTTCAAATTTATAAAGTCCATATATTTTAAACCTATAGAGTTCATAGATTTTAGACCTACATAGTCCATATATTTCAGACCTGTAAGGTTCGTAGATTTCAAAACATGCAGAGTTTGTAGATTTTAGTTATGTAGAGTCCATAGATTTCAAAACCTATAGAGTCCATATATTTTAGACCTATAAATATTTTATATTTTAGAACCTACAGAGTCCATAGATTTTAGACCTATAGAGTCCATAAATTTTAGAACCTACAGAGTCTGTAGGTAGACTAGGTGAGTTGTAGTTATGTCTAGAATTCCTGTAGCTCACCTCAATGTTAATATTTGGTTAGTAACTCATGATTTTATCAAATATAGCTTGTTATGGGCTACATATAGACACATTAACCAAAAAAATTACATATTTAATAAAAATAATCAATAAACAAGAAGATAATGATTTGTAAAGAAATAACCAGTATATAGTTCTCTATTTCATTCTAAATAAATCATAAGTTTAGAAACTACACTTAGATCCACTTTTTATACAAGAAAAAATATGTTATTATATGGATATAATAAGCTATTTTATGGTATTATCGGTAGAAAGTCAATTGAATGTGTATCCATTCTATTAGACCCTACTAATCAATGGTATGATTGTTCACAACTACATGTTTTACTCCAGAGCTTCCTACAATGTGATGTCCCTAGGTGTCCTAAATGAAATCAAAGTTAAGATTATGGTATCCTTTGGCAAGTTTTATGCCATGGACTCATGAGAGGTTCCATTTTTTGGATAGGTTAAGAGGTTGGTTGTATAGTTGGTAGTTCATCCTGGTAAGTATTTGAATATGGAAGTGGTAGTTGTATACTTTGCACCTAAGTGGGGGATGTTGTTGCCATAAAAATAGGTTTCTAGAATTGGTGAAAGTGTATAGATGGACTTATCCTATGCCACCATTTTGATAGAGGGTAAGATGATCGAGATTTATAGGGAGTCAAAGATGCTTCATGTAATTGAATATCCAAAATGTGATCTTAATGAAGTGTTGTAAATAAATTTTGAGCTTGGAAGCTTTGTTGGGAATGTTGATACTAGTGAACATCCTATAGTTCTTAATGTTGAACCTACCAAAGAAAGTGTGGTTTCGAAAATGTGCTTTGATGGGGCTTGCTCCAATATTACAAATAGAGTTGAGGTTATTTTTTATGCCCCCAATGGTAAATGTTCTTAGTTTTCTTTCCACCTATCTTTTGAGTGCATGAATAATACCATTGAATATGAGGCACTCTTTCTTGGTTTAAGTATTTCTTATAAATATGAAATTAAAAGTTTGATTATCAAGGGTGATTCTGATCTAGTGGTTAATAAGGTCCATAATGCTTATGCCACCAAGACTAAAAGTTTAAAACAATACCATAATGCTATTTTGGATTTAATTGCATTCAAAATTTGTTATCATGACAGGAGTTTTAATCTAGAAGTTGATAGACTTATAGGGCTAGATGCTCAATTTAATATTGCAAATATTAGCCCACATTATCAATATCAAGTGGAGGTGCTTATTTGGCCTTCAATCCTAGATAATGTTCATCATTGGTATGTGTTTGAAGATGATGATCAAATAAGAAGGTTTCTAAATTATGAGGCCAAGTTCAATTATTATCTCATAGATTTGGAATCTATGGTTTAGGTTTGTGATGGAAAATAAACCCTATTTGGGAAGGACATTATTCAGTTAAAGACAAACATGCTCCCTAGAGGACTAGTAAGCTTAGAAGCATCTTTTGATAGAGCTGATTAGATTAAATCAAGAGACTCATTTATCTCAAAAGATGTGACTTAGTGAAATTTTTGTTCTCATTAAAATCTAAGAAATTTTTGGTTGGGTACTCACCTCAAAGTGCTGAGAAACAAGATTACATAAAATTACTAAATAAGTAACAAGATATCAAGCTTTTCATGTCATCCCATTATAGCCTAATATCAAACATTTCAAGAAGAAACAAATACTTATTAACCCCATCTTAGACACCAAGATGTGGGATGAATTAAATAATTTGAGATATGTGGTATCATTTAGTCCATCAGGTATTTGTCATGGGTGCCGAACTTAATCCTTATGTAGAATAAGAATGGTGATATCCACTTATGTGTGGATTTTAGTAATTTTAACAATGCTTCTTTGAAAAAAAATTATCCCCTACCCAATATGGAGAACTTGCTGCAAAGTGTTACTAGATCAAAGATGGTTTCCACATTAGATGGTCTCTCAGGTTACAACTAGGTTGTGGTGAAGGAATCTGAGAGGTCCAAGATAAATTTCACTACACTTTAGAGCACATACACATATATGAGGATGCCTTTTAGGTTGATGAATGTGGTTTCAAAGTTCCAATGAGCTATGGATGTCACTTTTATATGGATAATTAACCAGTTAATATTTATGTATCAGGATGACATTACTATGTACTCCAAGTTTAGAGAAGAAAATTTAGAGCATCTATAATAGGTGTTGATTAGATATAGGTAGTTTGGTATTTCCCTTAATCCAAATAAGTTCCACTTTGGAGTACAACAAGCCAAGTTTTTGGGACATATAGTGTCCAAGGATGGTGTCATGTTTGACCCTAAAAGGATCTAAGGCATTGACAAAGTGCCTATCCCATAGTCTAAGACAAGAATTCAACATTCTTTAGATAAATTAACTTTTTAAGGAGGTTTGTGTCAAATTTTTTAGAGATTATTTTGCCTAGTACATTCATGTTGAAGAAGGACTAGACCATCAAATGATAGGAGAAGGTCATGCAAGCATTTAATGACATCAAGGGAGCTTTATTGTCTACCCATGTTTTGGCTAGTGTTGATTACACAAAGCCATTCTAAATATTCTCTTTTGAATCATATAATATTGTTGTTGATGTCATGTTGAAAAATAATGAAGATGGTCATGGGCATCCCATAGCTTTCTTTAGAAAATCTATGCAAGGTTCTGAATTAAATTATACTATCATGTAAAAATAAGATTTTGCTCTTTTAAAGGCTATTAAAATGTTTAGGATATATATTATGAGTTCAAATATTATTGCCTGCATCCCACACATCATGGTGAAGGATATTTTTACTTATATTGAAGTATCTAGCAAGAAATGCAGGTGAGTCAATAAGTTACAAGAATATGACATGGATATTCAAACCACCAAGTTAGTAAGAGGGATGGATTTGGCCAAGCTTATGGATGAAACCAATTTACAAGCTATTGAGGTTAACACTATTGTTTTTAATTTTGATGATTCATTGAGTCAATTTAACATGTTTCCATGGTATAGATATATTGTTTACTACTTGAAAAATATGAGTTATTCCCCTAACTTGGACAAGAATCAAAGAAGAAATCTTAATCTTGTGTACCCAAAATACCTCTTGACTGAGAATCAATTAGCATGGAAGAATCCATATGGGGTTGTCCTAAGATGTGTGATGGAAGAAAAAAGTGTTTCCCTCATTGAAGACTTTTATAGTGGAGTTTGTGGTGGCCATTTTGCACCTAAAGTTACAACTCATAAAATTTTGAGAGCTAGTTATTGGTGGCCATAATTTTTTAAGGATGTTGCTCAGATAGTTAAATTTTTTGAGAAATATCAATGCTTTTTTAGGAGGTTGAAAGCTTTAGGTTCTGTCCCCTTATAACTTGTGATGATTGAATGCCCATTTTGACAATGGGGAATGGAATTCAATGGATAAATTGTTGATTTGTCAAGTGCTAGACATAGATGGATACTAGATGTAATTGACTACTTCATGAAATGGGTTAAATCAGTCCCTAAAAATAAATAAACACACTAGATGGTTATGGATTTTTGTTAAATTAGATTATTTATATATTTGGTGTGCCTGTTAAAATTATTGTTGATAATGCTATGAGATTCAATGTTAAACCTTTAGTGGCATTGTACAAAGAGTATGGGATTGAATTGACCTGTGCTACCAATTACAACCCTCAAGGAAATGGACAACCTAAATATAGTAACAAAAACTTACTCAAGATCATTAGGCAAACCTTGGAATAAAATAAAAAGAAATGGGGTAAATAATTGAAGTTTGTCTTATGGACTGACATGATCACACCTAAGAGAACTACAGGCAAAATCACTTTTGAGCTTGTTTATAGAGCTTAAATAGTTTTTCCTATGAATTTATAGTTTCCCACTTATTAGTTCATGCAACAACTAGAGGATGATGAGCAGATCAACCTCTAATAAAGTAGGATTAACTAGATTATTGAGATTGATAAAATTCAAAGACAAGCTCATGAAAGAACCTCAAGTGCACAAAAAATCTAAAGAAAATATCTAATAATAATGTCACTCCAATAAATTTATAAGTAGGTGATATGGTTCTACTTTGGGATAAAAGGCATGAGGAGAAAGGAAAGCATGACAAATTTGATGCCTTATACATGGGTCCCTATTCCATTGACTATTGGATTAGGGAACACACTTTCTTCTTAAGAGACTTGGATGGTGAGTTATTAGAACTGGAAGTCAATGGTATACATTTGAAGCACTTCCTATATTGAGTCTATTTGTATCTATGTATATATTTTATAGTGTTTTATTTCTTTATCTTTCTATTATTTTGTCATCCCATTGCCTTGGGCCTTGTTTGTATAGTTCCTTTTGTCTTGTGTTCATTCTCAAATCCTCCTAATCTATTTTTATTAAGTATACCATGTTTTATTGAGATTTCATAAGTACTTTTGGTAAAAATTTAAGTCTTGACTCTTTAACCCAATGGATTGGCACTTGGTCTTACATTTTGGGGTTCTTTTCACACTCACAGGGGGGTATGCATCCTTAGGAGAGAGTTAGTGTTAGTGCCCAAAATTTCACTAAAGTAATTGAACCCTTGTCAAGTATTAATGCTTGAGTTTCTTGTTCAATTTCAATATTCAAGAACCTTTGCTCTTTCAAAAAATCCAAGTGAGTTCATGTCTGAGCATTTTTAAATCCTTGATCCAATTGCCCTAGCTAAGACCTGTTGATTTAAAATCAAATTTGGTGGGATCAATTTAAGGGAGAAAATTTTAAATATGATAAGGAATTGGTTTGATTTTCATATTAAGGCTTTCCCATGTTTATTAACATGACAAAACCTTAATACAAAAAGTCATATTTGGGTCATCTTTTGTATCCCATAGCCTGATCCCTTTTATTTATTTATTTACATGGTTTGGCTAATGCCCATGGTCTATTTTTTTTATTAGTGTGGCTCAAGTAATGTTTGGTCCCTTTGTTATATTCTTAGCATAAAAGTATCATATTCCCTTTGTATTTATCAACACTACAAAACCAAAGGCTAAATCTTTTATCCTAAGTTTTTATGTCTCGAGCTCCAACTTGGAACTTTTCCTTGTCTAATTTAAGCCAATCATAGTTAGGCTGGCAGATTATGATTGGATGATACACATCGACATGGATAAAATTGATAAAATGATGTGGGAGAAGTGTTGAATCATCAAAATCTCTAAGATCCCCATGAGAGTGATAAGTTTCACCATATTAGTGGGTTACCTAATGATCCAACAACATGCAAGGGTCAACAAAGTTAGAGGAACCTCTAGAGGAATGCGAAGAGGATATGTGTCAAGCTCTTGGTGTGTGGAACTAGTAGTGTGATAGACATACAAACATATTTTATGGTCACATGAATGTCAAAATTAAGCTTAATTAGTATTCATGTGTGGCTTAAATTTTATGGTCATACAGACTTCATTAACAATCATGTTAATATTAAATGATGGGCATGTGGATGTCAAATTCAAGCCATGGTAGTTCTTCATAGGGGCTTAAATTTTATGACTGTGCACCCATCAAAAACATTCACATGGACATCAAATGTAAACCATGTGAACACCAAATTTAAGCCATAATAGATAGCTAGTGGCATTTAATCCTTCAGATCTGGATCAATGGTCTATGTTTTATTGGGCTTCAAGATTGATGATGCATGATGGTGGTGGACGATTCAATGAAACTCCTAGAAAATCCAAGATAACCATGTGGTATAAGCATGTTATCCTAGTAGAGATTGAATAAGTAGATCACAAAAATCTTGTAGAGCTTCCAAGTGGCATGTTACCATTCCTCATAAAGATAAGAATCTAGCATTACTAGTCCTAATTAGACTTTTTAAACATATGGACCCAATGAATTGGTGACATGTGTCCTAGGGACAAAGGTCATAGTTTGAATAACTAAGGAACAACATGATAGGTTGAATGCAACATAGGCATACACAACATTAGAGATCCTATGCAAAGCAAAATTATAGGATCTTTCACCATTAATAATAAATTAACTAGGTAGGCTACATATGAGTCATGGGAGCTCTAATGGAAGTTTGAATGAAATTGTAAGTTGATTAAATATCTTCAGGTCCTTTATCTATAAGTTTATTATGATAATAATTCTATTCTATCCATGAGCAGTTCAAATTTTAGGAATGAAGATCATAATTTATATCACAAGGTTGTTATAAATAGCATAGAAGTCGAACATTTAAGATGTCAATAGGTCCATGGTTGGAATAATGCATTTATGCATTAAAAAATCAAAATTACATAAAATTATAGATATATGCAAAGGACAAAATTGAAAAAGGAGAAAATATGTGAAAAGGTAGATTGGAGCCAAACGGGTAAAAAAGGTAATTTGATCAAAGTTCAACATTTTTCATTTGATTTATTTTTTTGAACTCATTCATGGGAAAGATATTATAGGTTTTCAAGATCAAGATGGACCACACAAAGGAGGATATTCAAGAAACCATGAATCAAGAATATTATCTAGTCATTGCTGCAAGAGCAGGTTGTTCCATGACATGTATAAGTAAAGGGTAACTATCTGAGAAGTTTCCATCTATCCAAGTAACTCATCAAGGGGATCTTCATGCAGTTCAAAATCAAGACAAAGTATGTTTGCCTTCTTCATGAGTGTTCTCTTTCCATCTCATTTGAAAAGTCATTTTTAGCCAAAAAATCAAATAGTTTGTTATAGAATCTTCATCATTCCATGTAGAGGTAGTTAGAGCTATGATTTTCTTGTAGATGGATGAATATGTTAGGTGTGGTGGGGGAATATTTTAAAATTGGAAACATCTTCATGAACTTGGGGAGCCTTTGTAATATTGAAAGTTGTGACCCACAGTCCTAGGATTAGAATGTATAAATATAATGCTTGTCTTCTATTTCAAGGTTGTTGTTGGTCATTGTTTGAGGTGTTCATTTTCTCTAAGTCTAGGTTATATAGAACATTTTCTAGGATCAGTTTTTGTGGATAAATCTCTTGCTAAGGTGGTTATAGTTTTATAGCCATCAAAAATATTTGAGAGCATATTTGTATGTCTCCCTTGTCAAAAGAGCAAACTCACCATGCTTATCCCCTTGATAGCATTTTGAACAATTGATGCATATAAAGTTTCTTTTAAATATTAATGAAAATGCTTATGGTTCTTTGATTTTTTTTTATGGAGTGTAGTAATATGTCTTACAAGTCTTGCTAACTAGATATTTGGGTTTATGTTCACTACTAGTTGTCATCTTGAGCATATATTTGTAGACTGATAATTTGACTCAAGAGAGGTGTTAATATCTTGTTAGTGATAGAATAAAATCAAATTGAAAAACTAACACACTATCTAACATACATCTCTACACCTAGTTACTCAGTTGAGCATAGTTAACAATACTAGAATTGAAACACAACTAAAACATGAAAGAGAACAAATCTTTCACTTCTCTTGAATGCTCCATATTAGCTTGTAGTAGTGGCTTGCTCAGCTTGTGCTCATGAAGTCTTCATCAAAGGAAGCTTTCCTATCTCCTCTTCTCCTTGGCACCTTGTGTCTTCAGCTTGGCTTGGCTCAATATTTGGACATTATAACACTAATTTGCATGAAGCTTTTGAATCAATATAGAATTATAACTTTGGCATGTGAGAGCTTAAAATTCAATAGGCAAGGCCTCCTATTTATAGATTTTTGGAATGGTTTAAGGATCAACCATGACCATCCATTTCAAGATTGAGATGTGTGTCCATGAATTAATCCAAATATAAAATTCATTCTAAAAATATCCCCATTAATATTTAGGATAGATGGGTATGGTATTATATAAATATCCCCATTCTACAATGGTTTTATTCGATGCTTCGGCCTGCCCATTCCCTTGAGGGTAATATGTTATAGAAAGATCTTATGTGAAGTTATATTCAAAACATAGCTTGTCGACATCCTTGTTATTGAATGATCCTCTATTATTAGATATAATGTCAGAGGGGATACCATAGTGGAAAATGAGATGGTTGAAGATGAACTTGGAAATTTGCTTTCTAGTCACATAAGTGAGGGGTATATCTTCAACCCACTTAGTGAAATATTCGGTGGTGGTAGGGATATGTATATGGCCATTAGATAAAGTGGGATTGATCTTCCCAATGAGGTCAAGGCCACGTGTAGCAAATGGCCATGGTGTCAACATTAGTTTTAGAGTTTTAACTAGGGCATGAATCATATTGGCATGCCATTGACATTTGTCACATTTCTTTACATATGCAGTTGTATCTGCATCTATTATGGGCCAATAATAACTAGTATGAAAGATATTTTTGGATAGAATGGCCCCACTAGAGTGGGATCCACATACCCTTTTTGAACTTCTCATAATGCTAGTGTAGATTCTATCAAAGTTAAATAATGAAGTAAAGTTTCATCAAAACTACGATGGTAAAGGGTTGATCCAAGTAGATTATAATGAGTGGAGTGATGGATAAAGGATTTGGTTTATTTTGGGATAGGTTAGGTGGTATAACTTGGTTATGAAGATAGTTATAAAGTTCTAAATACTAGATAGAATTAAGACCAACAATATCACAAATCATTGCCATAATTAAAGGTTCATGAGTTGGTGCAACTAAATTCTTGATGAGGAATTGACACTCTCTAGCTTTATCTATTTGTCAAAGAAAAGAGCCAATAGTAGCCATGGCATCTACAGTTCTATTACTAACCCTTGGTATATGCTCAAACTGAATGTCAGTAATTTGTTGCTTGAGAGTGTTGACCATGGCTTTATATGGAACTAACTTGTCATCTTTGGTCTAAAAATGGTTTGTAATCTGATTGATGATTAATTGAGAATCACCATAAACCTTTATATGAGATATATTTCATTATACCACTTGTCAAATCCCTACAACAAGTGCTTCATATTTAGTCATGTTATTGGTACAAAGAAAGTTGATCCTGAATGACTTAGAGATTAGATCCCCCTGTGGCCTACCTCTGATCCATGTGACGTGAATGATCCATCAAAATATAGCTATTATTACTAGTCCTCAATAGGTGTGTTAATGATGGTCATTATAGATTCATAAATAAATTGGAATGTGAGTGGTTTTATATCTGTAATGGGTGTTTTATCAAGCTGATATGTAAGGACCTATCCCTTGATTGCCCTTTGATTGACATAATCTATGTCAAACTCACTAAGAAACATGATCCACTTGGCCATTCTACCTTGTAAAGATATTTTATATAGTAGATACTTAATCAGATTTACTTTTGAAATCACCATGGTCTTGTTTTTCAACATGCAGTGTTGTAATTTCTAAGCTATGAAGACCATGGCTAGATAGGCTTCTTCAATAGGTGTATAGTTGTGGTCATGAGTGACCAATGTAAGACTTAAGTATTACACTACATGATTTTTTAATTTCTCATCATGTTGATCTAAAAGTGCCTCCAAGGCACTATCTATAGCTAATAAGTAAAACAAAAATGGTTTTCATGGCATAGGGGTTAATAAAACAAGCAGATTTACTAGGTAATATTTTAACTACTAAAAAGCTACTTAGTAGTGATTATGATAGTGGAATACAATCCCTTCTTTAGAAGATGTGTAAATGGATGACACTTGTCTACTAACTAATATATGGAGCGTTGGATTGACTAGATCTTTCCATGTAAACTGTGGAGCTGCTTTAAATTGGTTGGTAGTGGCATCTTTGTTATAGCTTGGACCTTTGCTAGATCAACTTAAATGCCCCTAAAAGACATAATTAAGCCAAGTAAATTTATTGAGGTTACTCTAAACACACATTTATTTGGATTTAGTTGAACTTCATACTCATGTATTCTTTCAAATATTCTACATAGCACTGTTGGATGGTCGACCCTAGTTTTTTATTTGTCTAGTATGTCATCGACATAGTCTTCAATAATAGCATGTATCATATCATGGAATATGATGGCAATATCTCTTTGATATGTGCCTCTAGAATTATTAAGACTAAATGACATTCCCTAATAACAAAATGTTCCCTATGGAGTGGTGAATGTTGTTTTATGTTTGTCTTCTGGTGTTATTATGATTTGGTTGTATCCTGAAAAGCCATCCATGAGTGAAAGCATTTCATAACCCACTATGGAGTTAGTGATCATGTCAATATGAGGTAATGAAAAGTCATACTTTGGGAAAAAAAATTATGTCTTGAAAATTTGTACATATTTTGATTCCTTTAGGCTTTTTGTTAATAGGTACAATATTAGATATCCTTTCTGAGTAGTCAATGGATCAAATACATCTTGCTTCTAATAGTTTTTCCAACTCGTTATTTACTAATACAAAAATATGAGGATGCATCTTTCATATCTTTTGCTTAATTTTTTTGACATCAAGATTTACCATAAGGTGATGTAAAACCAAGGTTGGGTTGAAACCTAGCATGTTAGAATATGTCCATGCAAATATATCTATAAATTCTCTGAATAGAGCTGTAAAGACTTCATGTTCCTCATCAATGAGGTATGCACCTAATTTTATCCATTTCAAGTCCAATGGACTCCTAGTATTTACCTTTGTTGTATGTTCAAATAGAAGGGTTGAACCATTTTCTAGGATAGTATGCAAAGACTTGAATGGTTAGACTATATCAAAGTCCTTTGTTAAGACTTGCTCTTGAACTTCTCCTAGGCATGATGAATCTGAGTCCCCTAATGAGATATTTGGCCATGTCAAAAAAATAATGAGAAATTCTTAAATAATTTGATCAAAAACTTTTTATTGTTCAAAATTGAACTTAGATCCATAGGCAAGTTCATCATTGGTGGACTCCTGGTCTAAATTTGACAAAGAATGAACACCCCTATCTAGTGGTGCCTGAAATAGGTTTTCACCACTAGACTAGACTTTATTTTTATTTTTTACCTAGTCAAAAATCATCTCAAAGAGGTTTTCACTTAGGGACATCAATGTTCTATTTATTTATTTTTAGGTAAAGGTGTTCACCTGCTCTCCAAAATAGACTTCAAGATCCAATGTAATTGAGAATCTTGATTTATGATCTCCCAACAGAATGTTGTCTCTAAGGCCTAAAAAGTCATAGAATTCCTCATAATTTTTAAACTCATCAATCAGTAAATTGGATTCTTGTTGGTCCCAATCTATTAGTTCTGGATAGTATAATGGCAATGGGTTACGATGAATGACTGGGGTAAGGGTATAAATGGCATTATTATTGAACAAGTTAGTCTTAGCTAGGTCATCAAAGGTGAGGATATGATCAAAATTTGCTTCACTATCAACATCATCATCACTAAACACCGATGATGGAACTCAAATAAGATATATGGGGTCACCCCTAGGTGGTTTTAAATCTAAGTCCATAGGGTCTTTTTTACTTAGTCATGGAAATTGGCTCAATGGTTCCTTTTTGATTCAGTATGAGGCCTCTTCCTTCATAATCTTGATGTTCCATGATCTTATTAGTAATAAGATACTTGGTGCTCTTGTAACAATTGGCCAATTTATCATTATATAACCATGATTCATCTCCTTTGAGGGGGTCTTATTCTTGGCTAGATGTAGGTATGAATGTGACTAATCTTGGATTATGAAGTTTATCTTTACCTTTTCGTTACCAATACATGTGTGGGGTGGCATTAGGTCTTCTAAAGGTCTTGAGATCCTAAGGAAGATTGGCAATATGAAAGGTATCATGGGTCACAAACTCCATTGGGCCATTATCTACAATGGTAAAACGATGGGAAGCTTTAGGAGGTGACACATGGGAAAGGGAATCCAAGGTATTATGACCTATGCAATTATCCTTTAGAGAATAAATAAGTATGGCCTTTCCTTTATCCTACTTGGAACTTAGATTCATGTCATATTGGTAATTTTAGCTTTGAAACTCAGCCTCAAGATTTTTGCAATGATCATATGGGTGCAAATCTCATAGAATATTTACTTCCATCCTTGATTGGGAGAACTTGATACATTTATGCAGTGTTGATGGGATTTCATGAATCTCATGTAACCAGGGATACCTAGAAGCATATTAGATGATAACTTAAGATCAAGCACATGATAAAGTATATCATGGGTCAGACACACAATGATAATTGGTAAGATAATGGTGCCTTGTGAATATCTTTCCTAATTATCATAGGCTTTGATATTTATCATTTATAGCTAGAGATCTACCATTTTACCCCCAAGAATCTTGATGAGCTTTAGAGACACTACGTTGAGGCCTGATCCATTATTTATAAGGACATGTTTCACTTTATGCCACTTTATATAAACTTCTATGTACAATGGATTATTATGGAGTGGGCCAAGGGAAGACATATTTCTTTGGTTGAATGTGATTTGTTGGGATAGAGAAGGTGTCCAACCAAAGCTTGAAATTTATCAGGGGATATGTCACTAGCAACAATAGATTGGGTAAAAAACTCATTTAAAATGTTCTTGTGGATTGTTGACATTCATAGCAAATCTAAAATAGATATCTATGCTAGTGTCTTCTATAATTGTTCCACAATATCAAACTTCTTGTCTTGGTCAATGGTAAATGGTTTATTTCAACGTTGAATGGATGGTTGGATAATAGGCAAAGTGACAAATAGTTGTGGGCCTGGGATAGTAATATTTGACCTCTAAGTTGTGATTTAAAAATCAAGATTAGATGTTGGACCATGATTGCTAATAAATGCTAGGAATGGTGTGATATCAAATAGGACAAGTCTTGGTTGTCGGTACACTTATATATGGTCACGTGGCAAGGGTGAGTTATCGATATAACATCCAAAAGTGGAAGTCCTGATTTGTTGGTTTGCCTATGTGTGATCCCAAGTCAAATAAATATTATCCATGTAATTTGGTTGAGTGGTATTATTTAGCAATAGTCTATATTGATTAGTACTTAGTCTAGGATTAATGGAGATGGTATTAATGCTACCCCCTATAATATGACCTATAACCCTATTGTATTCATGTGCAACTGCATGGTAGGTTTTTTGGTTATTACCATTCTGACCTTGGTTTTGTCCATTGTTTTGATATTGTGGGTTTTGTTATTGATTCTACTAGTTTTGTTGGTTCAACCTTTGATTTTGATACTATTGATTTTTTTATTACACTGACTGGTGTTTTTTTGTTGATTATTATGTTGTTGTTGGGTGTTATGTTGGGGAAAGGGGTTTTGATAAATCCCAAGAGTTCGTTTAGAGGTAGAAGCACCATTATCCAATGTTATCTCCCCATTATTTAACATATTCTCAATAAAATTATTGATTTGCATACATCTTTATAGATTATTCCCATTGACCCAACGATATTCAAAAAAATCATTTTCATGGTACTAATCAGGGAAAAAAATTCATTGTGGATAATGCTTTGGTATAGGCCAACTAATCAGATTAGCAATAGAAAATTTTCAAAATACAGACTCGATAGGCTCTTATATGTCACTAAAGACATGATGAGTAGGTGCAATTATTCTTGGAGGGGTTTACAATGGTAAAAGTTAATGCATTTATTGGATGGGTCTTGGTTGTTGTGCTTGTGGCATTGGTTGGAGAGGTTGTTTGGGTAGGTTTAAGCTAAAAAGGTGGTATAGATGACGTTTTCACTATTTAGACATGACATGACTTGGTTACTCCATTGACCACAACATTCCTACTGCATTTTAATTGTTTTTGTCTATCTTAGTTATTAGCTTGTGTTGGTTTTGATGCTTACACTTGGATTAGATGTTGGTTTTATCCACTTCCCTAATTGGTACCTTAATTTTTATTTGTTTAAGTAAGATTGATTATCCCTTTATTAGTAAGGGATCACTCAATCAACAAGCCTTTGTCGATGATCTCCTTGAAAGTATGTTCACATTATAGTTTTAGATAATAGGCTATCTCACTATGAAAATTTTTAGTAAAAATATTGGCTAATTATTTATCTAGTAAACTATGGTTGTATTAGATTTTAAGGGCTCTCCATCACTATAAATAACTTTAAAACCTCTCACCAACTTTTTGTTTTACTTGTGTCAAGTCAACCAATGAAATCTCATGTTCAAGATTACAAGAAAATTGTTGCACAAACTTATCGAAAAGATCATCAAAATTTGTTACTAAATTCTTAGGAAACTTTAAGAACCACTTGGAGGCTTATCTAGCTAAGCTCCTTGAAAACAAAAATAAAAGATATACATCGTTATATGCCATTGGTTGACATGTGATAAAGAAATCGATTAAATGGGCCTTAGGATCACCTTTACCTTTGTATTTGTCAAATTTTTATGGTTCGTATCTTGGAGGAAATGGTATCTATAAGTATTTCATGTTGAATAGATAATAACACATGTCATCCAACTTAAACTTTTTAGATTATTTCCCAGCTTAAATGGTAGCAATTTCATCCTTCATCTATTATAATTCTTGGGCTAGAAAATTGGAGGGAACATTAGTTTGAGGGAGAACATTAGTCTGGGTAGATGGTTGAGAGGTCATAAGTGGAATACTTTGACTGGGGTATGATGGAGATATGTATTGGGGTATTTAAGTTTGGTTATGAAATGGACTAGGAATATGCATATGCAGATTAGGATGTACTTGAAATTACATATTTGGTTTTTGATATTCTGATTTGGGTTGGCTATAAAGGTTTGACTTGGAGGATTTTGTGGTTGGTATGGAGGGATATAACTATATTTTCCTTATTTTAGTTGAAAAATGACATGATGTCAACTAACCAAACCTTGTTTTTGAGTGGGAACTTGTGAACCAAGGCCTTGTCTCTAATCTTGTGGTGCATTTTTAACTAATTATTACCTAGTAGGTACTTGAGAAACATGAGAGCCTTCTTGTTGAATAAATCCTTATTGGGAAGTAAATGCATGTTGAAGATTTGAAATCTATCACTAACCAATATCTACACATTATTGGCTAGTCATCATTTGGTTTTGGATTGGTACGCTAGTCTACAACTGAAGAGGTATGTTTGTTACTACCTAATGAGGTGAAACATTAGTTTCCCCTTGTTGAGGTGAAAATATATTTGGCCTCTATTGAATTGGTAAACTATATTATGCCTACTATTATGGAATACTACTTATCACTTGTTGAGGAGTAGGATTCATCACATTCTATTATTGATGTGTAACATTGGTTACTGGTTGACTAACTAATCTTATTGGTTACACACTTGATGAAGTAGTTGGTTGAGGTTGGGATGTAGAAAATTTTACTCCTAATTTTTATAACCACTTGTAGTGTTAACTAAAGGAACATTTTTTTGGATAGCTACTAGCATATGAACACTACTTTGGTGTGGATTGGATGTTGCTTGTGCATTGCCGACTATGTTTTGGCCATTATGTTATGTAGAAGCAGAATATACTTCTTTGATTTTTTGGGTATGAAATAAGTTATCAACAAAAGTGTTCTACATGAATGGGTCTAAACTTTGATTATCTAGACTAGTTAACTCTATCGAAACTCCTACTGAAGGAACTAAATAAATAAGAGGTTTGCTCACCTTGGTCATTTAATTAAAACTATGTGCTAGATTTAGGTAGGTTTGATATGTCATTTACATTTGGTTAAAGTGGTCTTCCATGAGGTTTTTTATCTGTTAGGCATATTAAGGTTCTCATATGTTGTTTGGACTAGAGCCAAAGGATTGCTAGAAGAAGCCTATTAATCATAAATTATGTTGTGAGGCATTCTTACTAGACTTGGTAAATTCTCATAGGGGAAGTCTATGAGAAAATTGGCCCCTACCTCTATGGTTCAAACCAAAATCTCATCTTTTTTTCCAACAAATGATTTTCTACTA
Source organism: Torreya grandis (assembly GCA_037957365.1). NCBI lineage: Eukaryota > Viridiplantae > Streptophyta > Pinopsida > Cupressales > Taxaceae > Torreya > Torreya grandis. Next base: position 2,055,742 of record JARHVA010001532.1, on the reverse strand, counting down.
TTTTTTAAAGTTTCTATTTTGTGGAACAAGTGAGGAATAGCAGAAAAATGGCAGTTTTTCTAAATTTTTTGTAAAATCATAGATAAAGCACTATGTCACCATATTTATCTCATTTATATATTTATAAAAATTATTTTTTTTCTAAAAATGGAGTACCAAGGCACCTTGGTGAAAGTTTGAAGGTAGAGTGAAATTTGGAAGTTTGCATTTGGTGCAAGGTCAATTTTTTGGGTGGAGCACCACCCAGATCTATCACTTTAAGAATAAGAACCAAAATCACATCAAAAATATCTTTCATCATCTTTTAATTCCATATGACCACTTGTTGGTCATTTTTTTATCCCCTAAGGGCTTGTCCTTCATCATTATGAACATAAATTTGAAGATCTTTTCTTTCAAGGTTCATAACTTTTGATTTGTGAAGCCTGAGAAGGTGATTTTTTTTCACCTTGGATATTTTTAATATATATATATATACAATGTTAAGGCTATTTTTACATTATAATAACCTATATTTATATAATTTTTAGTTTCCTTTTAGTTTAGCTAACTAGTTCATGTATTTTGGACCTTTAAGAGGCCATAACTTTTGATTGGTAACTCCAATTTGTATGCTATCTTTTTTAAAAGTGAATATTTTTAGATTGTGTGTGTGTGTGTGTGTGTGTGTAATTAAATTTTAAAAATAAAAAATTGTAGCCTCATTTACTTCTTGGATGCATTTTCAGGTACAACTGACGTCTAGTTTTCCATTAATTATTTAGACATATTTTTGATTGAAACCAATGTCCAATTTTTCATTGCTTGTTTGGACACATTTTTGGTAGAGTACAATGTCCATTGTGTGATAGTTCATAATTTTTCATCCTTTTTTATGCATTTTTTGCATTTTCCTTACATTTTGCAAACACACAATTCATTTCTACACTTAAACACACTTGTATTTCTTTGTCATACACAACTTGCAAAATGTCTAGTTTTGGACCAAATTTTATGCTCCCTGACACACAATTGTTTTGTGGTGATAATTATGTGGCATGGAAAACAAAAGTACAAACACATATAGAGTTTGATGATATTTGGTTAGTAGTTGAAGGCAAATGGGTTAGACATGCAACAGATGTTGATCAACAACAAAAATATGACAAGGCTAATAAATAGGCTAAGTTGATAATCATGTTTGGTGTTTTGGATGAGGTAAAACCTCATATCCATAGTTCTACAACTGTAAAAGATACATGGGATAAGCTTAAAAATATTTATGAAGCTAAAAATCAAAACCAAATCTTGCATCTTTAGAGCCAATTTCACACCATTAAGCTAAAATTAGATTAAAAAGTAGAAGCATCCTTAAAAGAGTTGCAACTTTGTAGGCTTTTCTTCAATCTTTGGGGAAAATTAGTGACATATAATTCTTTGGTCCCTATTTTCCTTAGAGAATTGCCCCCTACATATAGGATCTTTATGACCACATTGATTGTCATAGGACAAAACCCAACTTTTGAGGTGTTGGTATATTTGTTGTAACAAGAGTAAGTTATTCACAATTTAGAGGAAGTAGATGATGAGCATGCGCTAGCATCGAATCAGAAGGGGAAGAAACCCATGAAGGGTCAAAAGCAATGTCCAAAGTAGAATAATCAACTTCACCAAGGGAATAATTCACATTATCTTAAAGTATGTCAAATTTATGGAAAACAACGACATGACTTGAAACATTGTTGGTATAACACCTTTCAACAATGATCATCAAGTAGGAAGTCATCTTTCAACAAGTCACCACAAACTAAAAAAAAAGCAACCACAACAACAAAATAGGTGAAATAAAAATATTTGAAGCCTAAACAACATGGAAATGTTGCTAAAGATAATGATTACTTCAAATGAGGAATATGGTTTAGCTACTCAAACACATGTGTCTACCAATAATCCAAATATAGTTTGGTATGTTGGTTCAGGAGCAACAAAACACATGATAGGTAGAAATGAGTGGTTTTCTACTTTGACAAAATTAGAGTCAAAGAGAAATGTTGGTGACATCAAACTTCAACATGGAAATAAAAATTTCAACATTTCAAGTGTTTTATATGTTATAGGTCTTACAAAAAAATTATTATCTATAAATTAGCTACTTGACCACAACCTCATGGTTGAATTTGATCATCAAAATAGTCAAAAGTTTTTCCATATCAAAAATAAGTCTAGGCATTTCAAATTGATTGGCAAAGCTTCCAACATTAGAAAAATGTTTCAGCTTGATTTTGTTCAAAATGATCATCAAGCACTTGTGGTTAAAGATATAAAAATAGGTAATTTATGGCATAGAAGATATGGTCACTTGAGTTATGGATATTTGGTTCAATTAAGCAAACAAGATATGGTTCATGGTCTTCCCAAACTTAAGCAATATTTTGATATATGTATTAGTTGCTTAGTAGGAAAATAAAGAAGAGCTCCTTTTTGAAAGACTGAGTATCAGTCACCTGGTAAGTTGGACTTGGTGCACACTTATCTTTGTAGACAATTTACTCACAGTCTCAAAGGGTACAAATACTTTTAGAGTTTTATTGATGATTACTCATGAAAAATGTGGGTATATTTATTAAAGATGAAGGATCAATCTTTTCAAGTCTTTAAATAATTTAAGGCCATAGTTGAAAATGCAACTAGTAGGAAAATCAAGACCCTCCACTTAGATCATGAGGGGGAATACACCAATAAAAAATTCTTAGCCTATCTCAGTGTGAATTGAATCAATCATCAATTGATAGCTCCATATTCACCTCAGTAGAATTGAGTTGTATAATACTGTAATAGGGTCATTGTGGAAATGTTTCGTAGCATGGTTAAGGATGTTAAATTTCCTAATACATATTAGGTAGAAGCTTGTCACACTACAGTCTACTTGTTGAATAGGTCACCCACCAAATCTCTTAATGGAATCATACCACATGAAGCTTGGATAGGGAATAAACCAAAGGTAACTCACCTTCGAGTTTTTAGTTTCAAGGCACATATGCATGTTCCTAAGAATAAAATAGATAAGTTGGATAAGAAAATAAATAAATGTATTTTTTTGGGCTACAATGCACAATCAAAGGCATACATGCTCCTTGATATAGAAACAAAGAAAGGACTAATCAACAGAGATGTAGTATTTGATTAAAAGAGTGCAATCAATCCACCATCTACATAAGTAAATGATATAGGCAAAATTCTTATAATATTTTTAGATAGTGATGGTGAAAGTGAACAAGAAGATAATCAAATAGGACCTCCAACACCAACACCTACAATTCAGTGTATGCCCAAGTGGTATACAAGTATTATATGAGATGCTAACTTGAATGGAGTACCAAATACATCCACTTCAAGACTGAAGACTAAAATAATTGATTGAGAAGAGGTCAATATGACCCTTATGAGTATTGTGTAAGAAACATATGATCCCTCTATAATAACAGAAGCCCTAAAGTCTAGAACTTGGAAAGATGCCATGGATGTAGAATATCAGTCACTGATGAAGAATAACACTTGGTAGATTGTTGATCTTCTATTAGGGAAGAAACCTATTGGATGCAAATGGGTATTTAGGACAAAGTACAAATAAGATGGTAGTATTGATAAGTACAAGGCAAGGCTTGTTGTAAAAGGGTATAATTAGAAATAAGCCATTGACTATGAGGAGCCTTTTGCTCCTACAGCTAAGATAAAGACTATCCAAATGGTTTTTGCTATGGATACATAGTTTGGATGTAAATTCAATAAAATAGACATAAAAATTGCCTTTCTTAATGAAGATTTGAAATAGGAAGTCTACATGACTCAACTTGAAGGATTTGTGGCACCTAATTAGGAACATAAAGTGTGTAGGCTTATCAAGTCTCTCTATGGGCTAAAATAGGCTCCCCAAGCTTGGTATATCAAGATTGATGAGCATCTCATACAACATGGATTCAATATAAGACCATATTATCCTAACCTCTACCTTAAATAGCATGGGGGGAGGTTATTATAGTGATTTTTTATGTCGATGATCTAGTCATCATTGACAGCACAATGAAGATGATCGATACAACTGAGAATGATCTCAAGTGATCATTCGACATGACAGATCTCAAGATACTACACTATTGTCCTGGTTTAGAGTATGGTAGAAGGAACATTACATTTTTGTTTCATAAATGAATTATACCAAGACGTTACTTGATAAATTTAGGATGATAAACTAAAAGCCTATTATAACACATATGGTGACAAGGCTTTAGTTGTCTCATACATATCCATCACCAAAAGTAAATGCAACTCTCTATCGATAGTTAATTGGGAGTCTCATTTAATTGACATATACTAGGATAGATATTAGTTATGTTTTTATCTATCTTTCTTGGTTCATGTAGGAACCAAAGGTATCACATTTGAAAGTGATAAAGTGGTTATTGAGATACATCATAGGTACAATTGAGTATGGCCTAGAGTATAAGAAGAATGATAAGTTCTTCTTGACAAGATACATAAATGCAAATCATGTAGCTTCTATTGATGATAGGAAATCCAATTTTAGATTTGTGTTCTTTCTAGGATCTGGTCAAATTTCATGGGGAAGTAAGAAGCATAATTTTGTTTCTAGATCTTCCATAGAGGTATAATATCATGCTACAATAGGAACTATTTATGAAGTATTATGGATACATCACATTCTTTCAGGACTTGGAGTTCCATAGACTTAGCCTATAGTTTTAAATTGTGATAATTAGGACATTCTACATCTTGTTCACAATTCAATTTTTCATGAGAAAACCATTCACATAGAGGTTTAGATTCATTTCATACATGAACATGTTCAACAACATAATATACAGCTCTAATATTGCCCCATTTAGGATCAGTGTGTAGATATCTTCATGAAGTCACTTTCACATGATAAGTTTGATGAATTCAAGAACTTTATCTCTTCTTCTATTTAAGTTATGATCAATTAAGCGGGGGGGGGGGGGGGGGGGGGGGGATGTTAGAATAATTAATTAATCCTAGCTATATTGTAATAAATGTCTCAATATGTTATTAACCTTTGATTGACATAGGTTAGTTATTTGGGGTATTTCCTAGGTGTGATTAGTTGTAATATCCTACAGATTAGGAGATCTAATCTCTTTTATTATTGTATAAATAAGCACCTCTTGTAGTTCTCTTAATTAATTCAGTTAAGTTAGTTAATATAATTTATTTTTAATTTCATTTAGTGAAGATACATCCCGTGTGCAACTCCATCACTAGAAGCTGGTTTAACCTCTCAAACCTTCTAATCCTAGTGAGAGTGGGTGAATTAAATGTCAGGAGATGAAACCTTGAGTCAAATATTCCCTAACTAAATCAAGAGAGGTTTTAGTATCTTGTTAGTGACAAAATGAAATCAAATTGAAAAACCAACACACTAGCTAACATACATCTCTAGGCCTAGTTACTTGGTTGAGCTTAGTTAACAATAATATAATGGAAACACAACTAAAACATGAAAGATAACAAATATTTCACCTCCTTTGAATGCTCCAAATTAGCTTGCAGTAGTGGATTGCTTAGCTTGTGCTCATGAAGTCTTTATCAAAGGAGGCTTGGCTATCTCCTCTTCTCCTTGGCACCTTGTGGCTTTGGCTTATCTTGGCTCAATATTTGGACAATATAACACTAATTTGTATGAATATTTGGAATAAATTTATCATTATAAATTTTTCATGTGAGATTTTAAAATTCAATAGGGAAGGCCTCTTATTTATAAATTTTTGAAATGGTTTGAGGATCAACCATGACTGTCCATCTCAAGATTGAGATGTGTGGCCATGAATAAATCCAAATATGAAATTCATTATAAAAATATCCCCATTAATATTTGGGATATATGGGTATTAAATAGGCATGGAAGGTCTTAATGAGGCATGAGAAACCCATAATCTTGATATTTTATACATTTATGGCTTATGGATGCCACCCCATATGATGATGTCACCTAATGATGAAGTTAATAGAAATTAATTTCCAATACATATTTATTCAACAAGTTCTATGGAAAATTAACTTAAGGCCCTAATTTGGTCTAATTAGCCTAAAACATGATTAGTCAACTTTGGTACAAATTTTGGCTCTTGGTGCACAAATTAATCAAATTGGTTAAGATGTCTTGTTATTGGTCCAAAATTTGATTGGATTGGAATTGGAAGTCAATGTTAGATGAATTGGATCCATTGTCCCATTTAGTATGTTACCAAAACCAAATAACAAAGGCACGTGTCTCATGTAAGATATTTAATAGAAAAGAGCAATCCAGAGCACTCAGGTATAAAATTGCCATTTTGACTCGAAATGATCTAATTAAAGTTAATTGGCCCATAAATTACACTACCCAATTTAATGATACTATATCCAAAATTGGCACTTGAATATATCAATTTCAACTCATTTAATGTACTTTAGTATTTTTAGGCCAAATTGTGCACTTTGGTAGAAATTGGTTAAAAGCCTAGTTGGAGGTTATCGGTGGCCAAATTTAGGAATCTATAGTATCTATGTTATAAATTCCTTTCTATAGTTTAACTTTGAAAATGTGTTATTTAATGACCTTTTACGACACCCTAAGGTCTAGAAATTTGAAAATAAAAGGTTTATTGAAAGTTTATTTACAGTGTATGCTCTAGGTTTTTAGGGACCATTTGGTATTTCCCATTAGCTTGTATTTGAGTCTTTTCTACATCTTTTACTAAGGATATTTTTATGAAAATTAAAATATATCCTTCTATTTGAATATACCACCAACGTGTTATATATTCATCTAATTGTCCTACCTCTTCCCACCTTGCATATAATACACCTTTTGCATATTATGAGTATTATTTTCCTTGAAAATTCATAAGATATTACTTAAATATCATGTATTTTCATTTTGTTCTCTAAATAATAGTGTTACAATTTTCCATTTAACATATATTTTGAATATTCTTTCAAAATGAAAGTTGTAGTCATATACATATCTATCTTTAGTAGCTTGAATGTGACCTAGTGCATTTGTGCATCCCTTATGACAACCCTTCTCAGGTGGAATATGAAAAATTGGTTGTGACTTGGTCATATTTGTGTCTCTTTGTGAAAATATTCCCCATGGATTTTTAATCACATGATATCTCCATATGATCAAGCTACCCCTTAGGTTTTCTCACCTTGGTTTAAAAAGAGCTAGAAATAACAGGGAGTTGACCATATCCTTTGTTAGTGCCTCTCAATCATTTTCTCAATCTAGTCCATTTTTTAGTGTCCAACCCTTCCCTATCTATAATGACATACTATTAGTATTCTCATCAATTTTTTCCATTTTCTTCAAGTGTGTAAGGCCATATCAAAGAGGTGTACAATTGGAAACCAATAGACTCTATGTTGTACCAAAAAGTCCTTTTTCTACATTATTTCCATTGTCAAGAGACTATATAGACTATCATAGCAATGATGAAGGTGTTCTAATCTATATTCATCACTCTAACCTTCCACGAACCCCTTCATACACCTTGAACTCTCAAGACTGTGTACATTTCTTGATTCTGTTTTGCTCAAAGGCATCATACCTATAGGCATTTTTACATGTTTAATACTTGATTATAGTGATTAAATACATTTTAAATGTGTTTTTGACCATACCAAGTCATTTAAATACTGATATAATTCATTTTCATACCTTTATATGATTCCAACCATTTTTTTCTAGCTTATTATCACCTCTCAATTAGCTATAATTGGTTGTGTAGGGCCTTGTAGGTGGCCTTTATTTTTGATACCTATGTCACAAGATCCATGGGAACCATATGAGGTATTTAAGAATAAATATTTTATCTGATATGTATCTCCATATTCATATATTTCCATGTTTAATCTCTTAATTTTCACTTGTAGGACTTCACAATCCACTGTATATCAGCATCTCATGTGAGAGACACCTATAGGTATGGATAGGACCCAAACCATAGAATCCAAACCTTATCTCCAAACATTATTTGATGATTATAGATTAAAACTATGATCATCAATTCATTTTTTCCATCCTATATGGATAAATTCCTTATTCACAATTTTGGGTATGGTCTTTTGATATTCAATATTGTAGATCTCATTGTCTGAGTTTAATGCATAAAAGTGCATCTTTGGGCCTTTCAAAAACCACTTTACAATAATAATATTCCCTCCATATTTTTTATATATATTATCCTATGTGTATTATATAATTTAAACTCATCAAGATGCATCAAAACTATTAGGAACCTTGTTTTAAGATATCAACAAAGTAGGAAGGTGATCTATTTTGATGTTTTAGGGATTTGATCCCTAAATCTACAATCATTCCCTTTGATCATGGTTTACACTTAATTTTTATAACTTAACACTTAAAATAGGTCTTCCATGATCTACACAATATTATATTCCTCTAAGGAAGTTTCTAACTTGTCCAATCATCTCTATACAAGTACCTTTATATCTCTATGATGCCACTTGTAGGTGGACATTCTCATATATAGGTAGTGAATGTAAGTGTGGATAATATGCATTGTATTTGACCTATAATGATATTTTGACATATCTAAAATATTTATAATAGACTATTTTCATTATCAATGACCATCCTCAACTCAAATACTCCCTCTCAACATGGTTGATCCTCATGAGGTACATGTAGGTGCATGTTAATGGAAGGAAACTATGTGTATAAAGAAAAGGATTCCCCCATCATAAATACACATTATTTTATGTACTATACTTTATAAATAATATTATAATTATGTTTCCATAACCATAGGATTCTCTTTCACTCTCTCATGAATGTGCTCAAGCTTTAACATAGCTCATTTAGATGATTGTGTATGACAGTCCTGAAGTAATTGACTGCATGGTACATATGACTATAACCTCATGAAATATTTATTATATAATGATATTTAAATGTGAGGAGACCAATATAACATTTAAAACATGATAATAAACTTATATTCACCTTATAAAACCACTACAAAATCATGAAGATTCTAAAAATGGTGGAAACCTATCTACAACATAAAATGGTGCCCTCTCTTGCAACCTAAGATACTTGGCCTATAAAAATAGTTTAAAATATGAAACCAGGAATGGTATCATGAGGTGAAAATTTACATGTCCTTTGGATTCAATTTAAATAGTTATATTATATGGATTCATCCAAACAAGAACAAAACCTATAGGGTATGGGAAATAGGGAGCAAAAACACAGTCAACTTGTTAGAGATGATTCATAAATAATAGTCAACCAATATTTGAAATATTTTCATTAAAATTAATATATTTTAGTGTAATATCACCTTCCAAATTCATTTGTTTTGAAACTTCTCCAACTAATATTACCAATCATAAACCTGTTGACTGATCATATTTGCATGATGAAGTGATAAGAGAGTAGAATGGTGTTATCTTAAATTTGGAAATTCAAAATAATTTCAAGCATGGAAATGGATTTGAGGAAGATTAAGGGTCATCTTATAGCCTTCTCCCACATGTCACACTCTCCTATTATCCCTATAAGTGCCAAACTCCTTTTCTAGTTGATTTCTTGATTTTTAGTTTGAGAACCTATACATTTTAGATGAAAATGACATTATCAATATTTAATATAACCTCGTGTATGTCTTAAGGTAAACTAGGACATTTTGACACCTTATAAACCATGCTACTTTCATATAAGACCCCAAAATGACTCTTAAGTGACTCAAATTGCAATAAGACTTAATTAAATCATGACTAAGGCTAAAGAACATAATATATGAAATTAAATACACCCTATAACATTATAATTTACTCCTATATAATTTTTTACTATAATGGGTTGAACCATTTTGACTTTTGGTCAAAATTGTCAACATATTTTAGAATTTTCCAATGTTGGTATGCTTGCTATACCATGACTAGTTGCCTAATCCTATCCATTAGGATATGGAGTCACATGTAAAGTAGGATTGACACACAAATTGCCTTTGACAACATACCACATAATATAAAACTAACAAAAATCACCACAAAATACAAAAAACTAAGCAAAATTACACTTGTGTTTCGTGAGAACTTATGGAACACACACATAAACCAAAATAACTAACTCAAACAGTAATTGACCTAAGGTGAACACTTCCTTCTGGATTTAAGGGTAAGTTTGAAACCTCTCTTACTTCATGACATATAGGCATGAATGAGGCATGTGGCCCTTTGACCCTTGGCATTGATGCCTCAATCTTCTTCATAGTGTTTTCCAACTTCATTATCATGATGTTTAAGGAATTAAAAGCAACTCTGATCAAGTCAATTATGGAAATTAACTCTTATTGCATCCAAACAACCTTAACTTTCTCATATGGCTACTCAGATATGACCTCCAATGGTGTTTCAACAAGGCATACCTTCTTGGTCTCCATGGTGTTCTCAATAAGGTTGGGTTTCTCCTCAGCTACAAGTTCTTCAAGTTCATCAAAGAGCTCTACATAGTCCACCCAATCTTGTTCATTGTCCTCCATGGGAATATTTTTGTACACCTTGTCAAGTAATTGAACCTCAACTTGGAAAATATCTTCAATCTCTTTAAAGAGATTCATTTGTAGCTACCAATCATCTTTTTCCTCCTTGTCATCTAGAGCCACTACTTCTTCAATATTCTCTTCTTGATGTATGAGGTCCTCAAGCTGGTTTTCTTCATGCTCCAATTCATCTAATGTTGATTCAAAATTAGATTGAGTTATTATGTCATCTTTAAAAACAACAACTCCCACATTGATCTCATGACACTCTTTTAGGGACTAAAACTTCTTGAGGAGTGACTTGATCTTCACCTTCGATAGTAAACTCCACTTCATGATTGAGATGGTCATCCACCACTTCATGATCAAACATGGAGTATTCTTCAATACCTCTCTCTTCAATTCTTAGCCATATTCCTCTAGAAAAACTACAAAATATTATTCAATATGTATATTTTCATCTAAGAAGGTTGAATTACACTTGTGGTCACCAAGGGGAGTCCCTATGGTGATTTATTCCTCATAGTAACTCATGACATCTTTTTGGTCAAACATGGCTTGGATTTACTCTTCTTCACTTGCTTTTCTCAAGATGGGCTCTTCCTCAAGGGTGATGTGGGAAGTAGATGGGTGGGCTCATGAGATGGAGATGGAGAATGGTGGGTAGTGGAAGGTTTATGAATTGGAGATGAAGTGTGAGGTGGAGGATACAACTTATGAGTGGATTTAAGAAAGATAAAAACACTAGTAAGCTCATAGGGAAGTGACTTCTGAGGTTGATTAGAAGGAGAAACACCTGTATAAATAGGAGTTAAATCTTTCCAATATCTTTGTTGAAATTATTTAACACCATCATGTTCATTTTTTATATCTTTATCATCCCACATACTTAACCTATCTATTGAGCATTTAAGGCACGTCTTTTCCAAGTCCATTTATTCTTTGGTCTCCCATTGAATTTAATATTCAACCACCTCCCATGCACTCATATATATTTGGAAACAACTTCTTAACCAATCCATGATATGATTAGGAAACACATCAAACTCATCATCCTATGTTCACATATTGTCTTCACTATTTATTAACTTTGGTATGGATGCAAATAAGGATTGGACATGAGGTGGGGCTGATGGAGGAAGAGCAAAGTAACAATTGGGATCAAGACCAACATCATCTTATTACATTATATCCTAAAATAATCCACATCTTACCTTGTAATACCTTCATGTAAAATCCATGGAATCATCTAATTCCTCATGAAAATACTCATAAGGATCTTCTTAGGGTTGATAGGGATCATAGTATGAATGATAGGGATCATATTAGAATTGATAGGGAGGAATTTATTGATAGATTTCTTGGTAGCCTTCCTCATAGGGATATCCAAAAACATGGTGTCGATATGGAGATGGAAATGGAAGACTATAGGGCTGCCATGGCTCATATGACTGATAGCCATTTTGATAGGACTATTGAGGAGTAAAATGTGGTTCATAGTAAGGTTGATAGGGAGGTTCATGATAGGAATATTCACCTCAACTATTAATATTAACCTCATACATTAGATGAGATAAAAAAACTAATAAAAATATTAAATGAGATATTCCTGGGATGCTTACAACTAGAATTTATCATTCAGAGCCACCATTGGTGTTAACTCGCTTGCTTCCAAAAGATTATTAGAGGAAAGACATACTAACAATATTTCCACTCTCTTGGAAATTGGGCCCATTGGGCATGCTAGAACTATTTTCACTAAATATTTCACCCTAGAAGAAGGTGTTTAATCCTCTTCCATATTTGGGAAACATGAGAACACTTTCAGGTATGTGGGTGTACCTATAATGGAAGTGAGGCTCTAGATTTAAGGGCTAACTCCTTTAATGTATCTTGAAATGATCACACCTACTTAACTAGTTGATTATGGTGAAAAGAGTTATAAGTTACATGAATTTAAAATAATCTAAGGGGGAGATACAATATGATGCCTTCCATATGACCATCATACTTTCCTTCACTAAGAAACAAGGCACACAAACTAACTTCTATGTCCTATGGATTCTAACATGAGTATTTCAATACAGAGGTGAGATGCATGAGAGATATCCAAGGAAAGTGAACCATAAGCTATTTTTAGACACTAAGGATTAATTTATAATTAAAATATATTCTCATACACTTGAAAAAATTTATATGACCTATTAGAACAATAACTCTTACACAAATATGATAGGATAAGGGAAGAAAAGATAGAGAATTATCAATTTACATCACCATACATCACTTGCAAACTTAAAAAATTATTAAAGAAATCAAATTCAGATTTTAGTTAATGTTCAAAGGCAAAATATTCCATAATTCCAATATGGCTTCACCATACATGGAGTGGAATTAGAGTCCAAAGGCCAAAATGGAAGTGACTTATAGAACTTGAGAGAGAATTGGGAAAAGAGAATTCCAATGGTCACTAGAACACTTTTCATAATGAGAGGAGTTACATAAGTATTATAATGAAATAAGAGATATACCATGCAATGTATAATAGGATAAATGGCCCTCCAAGTTATGAAACTCATGAAAAATGGTGTAGGAGTTTTCATTTTGTATAATAAAATTACCTTGTTTAGTTAGCTTTTTTGGAACTTACCACAGCTAAATAGGGATACATCTCATGATTTATCTAAGGGGGAGGGGTTGTATACATTCTATACCATGCATTATTTTCATCCATAATCATTTAAATTCACTTGGAAGTTAGCCATCACTACCTATAGTAAAAAAAAACTTCTCTTCCACTCACCCCTCACACTTGGCCTCAAAATTTTCTTTAGTTTTCCATGAAAATCCATTTAAGGGAGTTAATGACACTTGGAAAGATCCTCCATGTCCTTGGATTTCTCAAGTGCACTTTAAATTGGCTCCCACTTGAAGTTTTCACACTTCTCACTATCTTGTTCACTTTGTTAGTTTTGACTGACTAAGATGAAGGTGGTTATAGACACACTTAAGATATTTGATGAAGCATTAAATGATCATAAAGAGATATATTAACTCATGATCCTTCTCCCAAATTTTTTTCATCGATTGAAACCACCTAGAACTTGTAAAACACTCAAAATAGTCAAAGAAATAAATTTTTTACCCTATCTGTACAAGTAAGGAATACCTCAAGTGTATGGAAAGGGTTTTTTGAGAGTATCCTATAAGGTTAAAACACTTTCATGCCCAATCTAGTCTGTTATCATAACTCTTATCCTTCATTTCCCCAATCGGGTTATTTCCAAGGGATTGTAAGGGTTTTAGACCATTTTTACTCTTAGTATTTGTTCATAAAGATGGGACATTGGAGTTACAAAAAAAATCCACCGAAGTAGATTTTAAGACCCTTGTCAACTTTCCCAAACTCCTTGTACCTCCATGCATACCTTCCAATAAGATATGAGCATTCAAATTCCCCCAATCAAGCTTGATTCCTCATTTTTCATAGGCCTAAGTTGTCTCTAATAAAAAAAAGGATTTATTTATGACTTATCTACATTTTGAGAGATTTGAAACATATTTAATAGCCCTATTAACATGTTCTAATATATTATATTTCTCACTTAAGGTTATAATCAAAATTTACCTCCCATTTGGGTTCTAGGCCTAACCATGCCTAACAGGGCTGTCTACATACTTGAAAGTCTAGACAATCATGTTGAGATTATTCCATCTATGCATGGTTTATAATTTTTTTGGGTGTGATTATAATTTACACACCTTTTTTCAATTTCTAATAATCCCCTAGATCATCCTTTTATCCCTACTTTCTAAGAATAGGGAAGTACCCTCTGTCTGAGATAAAATAGAGGGTACTTCCCCTATTCTCTGAGATAAACTAATTATTATAGGATATTCTCCAAGTCATATATATGCTACGTAATTGGGACCTTGATTAGGTCATTATATCTTCCAAATCCTTCAAAATCTAATATAAACCATTGAGAAAGGGAATATGCAGGGTTTTCCCATGTGGACTATGTGTTGCACCACAGAGTCCTTTATCTAATTTATTTACATTATCAAGATATTATATATATACTATAATGATAATATGAAGGTGTTAAAATCTCCAATCATCACTCCAACCTTCCATTAACCCCTTCATATACCTTGAAATTTCAATACTATGTGCATTTCCTAACTATGTTTTTCTCCAAGGCATCATACATGTAGGTGTTTTTGTATGTTTAAGCCTTGTGTAAGTGATTAAAGACCTTTAAATGCGTTCTCAACCACACCAATTCATTTCCATACAAATCCATGTCATTCTCATACCTTGATACGATTCTAACCATTTTTTTCTAGCTTACTGTCATCTCTTAGTTAGTTACAGTTGGCTGTGTAGGGCCTTGTAGGTGACCTTTATCATTGATACCTATGTCATAATATCCATGGGAACCATATGAGGTTTTTAAGAATCAAATTTTTATCTTATATGTATCTCCATATTCATATTTTTCCATGTTTAAGATCTTACTATGCACTTTTAGAACTTCACAATCCATTGTATATCAACATCTCATGTGAGAGACACCTGTAGGTGTGGATGGGACCCAAAACATATAATCCAAACCTTATCTCCAAAAATTATTTAATTAATTTTTATCATCCACTCAATGTTTCCATACTATATGGATAAATTCCTTATTCACAATTTTGGGTATGAAGGTCTTTTGATGTTCAATACTATAGATCTCACTATTTGAGTTTAATGCATAAAAGTGCATCTTTAGGACTTTCAAAAAAACATTCCATTTATAGTCCTCCATCCATATTTTTTAGATATTTTATCCTATGTGGATGATATAATCAAAATTCATCAAGATGCATCGAAAATATTATAAACCTTGTTATACGATATCAAAAAAGTAGCAAGGTGCTTTATTTTGATGTTTTAGGGATTTATCCCTAAATCTATAGTCATTCATTTTTATCATGGTTTCTACTTCATTTTTCCAACCCAATAATTTAAATAGATCTACAATGATATAAAAAACATATTAGGGATATAAAGAAGGTTCCAAATTATCCAATATTCTCCATTCAAGTACCTTCATATCTCTGTGATACCACCTATATGTGGACATTCTCATATACAAATAATGAATGTAAGTGTGGACATTGTGCATTGTATTGACCTTCAAGGAAATTTTAACCTATCTCAAAAATTTAAGATAGAATATTTTCATTATCAAAGACATTTCTTAGCTCAGATACTTCCTCTCAACATGGTTGATCCTCATGACATACCTGTAGGTACATGCTAATGGCAGGAGACTATGTGTAGAAAGAAAAGGTTGCCCCCATGCTAACCACACATTATTTGATGGACTACACTTGATAAATCCTATTATAACAATTTTTCCATCACCATAGGACTCTATTTCACTCTCTCATGAAAGTTCTCAAGCTTTAACATAAATCATTCAGATGACTATGTGTGATAGTCATGAAGTAACTGACTACATGGTACTTATGACTGTAACCTCATGGAATATTGATTAGATAATGAGATATAAATTAGAGGGGAAAAAGATAAAATTTAAAACATTATAATTACCCTATATTCAGCTTATAAAACCACTATCAAAGCATGAAGATTCTAAAAATGGTGGAAACATGTTTGCAACATAGAAGGGTGCCTTCTCTTGCAACCTGAGATACTTCTCCTATAAAAATAGTTTAAAACATGAAAATAAGAATGGGTAAAATGAGGTGGATATTTACATGTCCTATGGAATCAATTATAGTAGTTTTATTTTAATTAATCATCCAAACAAGAGAAAAACCTTTAGGGTATGAGAAATGATGAGCAGAAAAACATAATCAACTTGTTAGAGATGATTCATAAATCATAGTTGAAAAATATTTGAACTATTATTATGAAAATTAATATATGTAATTTTAATATCACCCAAAAAAAATTGGTTTGAAACATCTCCAACTGACTGTACCAAGCATAAACTTGTTGACTAGTTCTGTATGCATGATGGAGTGATAAGAGAGTAAAATAGTTTTACCTCAAATTTGTCACTTCCAAATAATTTAAATAATGTAAATGGGTATAAAAAAGATTAAGTTTCATATCACACCTTCTCCCATGAGTAAAACTCTCCTATAAGTCATATAAGTGTCGAACTCCTTTTTCAATTGATATCTTGTTTTTTAGTTAGAGAACCTACAAATTTTAGATGAAACTAAAATTATTGATATAGAATATGACCTATTGTATATTTTAAGGAAAATTAGGACACGTTTAAACCTTAAAAACCATGCCACTTGTATATAAGACCCCAAAATAACCCCTAAGTGACTCAAGTTGGCACAATACTTAATTAGACCATGACCAAGGATATAGAACAAATATATGACATTAAATACACCCTATAACATTATATTTGACTCCTATATATGTTTTTACTATAGGGATTCACCCATTTTAACTTGTGGTCAAAATGGTCAATACGTTGCTTGTTCCTCAAATTGTAAATACTTCCATAAAATTGTATTTACTTCTCTTGAACTGTTAGAAATAATGTATCTCATCCAAATTATATTTTGGAATATTGCCATATTCACTTGGGAAATGAAACTCATGATTTTAAAAGACCATCATTATGCTTGAGGAACTACTAACATGGGGGAACTCTAGTGTAGTATTCACTAAATCTTTCTTCATCATTTCTCTCTCAAAGATTTCAAATGTTGGATAAAACTGAAGATAGTCAGTCTCACCTTGATTTAATGTGTTATGAACACTACAAAAATTAGGTAGAGCTATCTTCACTATGTTTATCTCTAGAAATTTATTTACTTTTTATTATTTTTCATTATTTATAATGTTGTTGAAAGGCATGTTGTATTTATGAAATCCAAAATTTTGATTACTGTTTGGACTAGTAATATTGCCTATCTTCTTCTGTATGCCCAAGAAGTCATTACTTATATTTTTAACCATCCTCTATATATAATCTAATTTCACTTTGGTATAATCCACACCCTAGACATTTTCGGTATTGGATGGGAGTGAATGTTGACATTGTTGATGACCATTCATTTGTCCACAGTTATTTAGGAAGCCATATTTATGATTTGGTGTATGTTAGAACATAGGAGGAAATTTATAAAATTGATTATAGTTAAATTATGAAACATTATAATTCACATGAGGCATTGGATTCAAAGATGGGAAATAAATGTTGTTGTTGGGAGTGCCTAGTATTTGAGGAATTAGCTACCTATGAATGTTGATCACTTCTTCATCAACCAATGATAGAGTGTTAGTAGTAGTAGCTCATTGTAAAAATAATATATTAATTGGATCTAGGGCATTATTGTATATTTTGAGTTTTAATTTTTCTAGTGTTTTATATACAATGTTTATCCAAAGTGTAAATATTCTAAAAAATCATATTAAAATCATGAATTAGCTCACTGGGCTCCTTCTTCATATTGTTGAAATGTTGACACACCACACTTGGATTGGTAACTTATTGGAATTGGGTAAAAAAAGTGATTTGAAATTGGTTCCATGAAATAAATGATTTCTCTTGTAAATTAAAGAACCAATAGTAAGCATCATCATATAATGTGAATTTTAAAAGCTTAAATGTAACATCTTCATCAAATACATCCATCAATCTTAGTGTAGATTTGAAAGACTTGATATTCTCCTTTGCCAACCTTCCTCCTGAAGGGGGGAAAGAAGGTATGTACTTATATGGATTCCTTGGCAAATCATGCACATCTCCTAGGAATACAATAGTGAATTTGACTAACCAAGGTTGAGCCATAAGATGATTAATGGGATGGAGCTTTCTTACTAGGGAAGGTGTCCTAACCCAGGTCATTATGGGAATAACTAATGCATATTTAGGCATTAAATTAATTGAGAAAGGTGAAACCAAAAGACTTTTTTGGGAATATACCTGGTTACTCTCTTAAGTGTCTCTAGTTTAACTCAAGCATAAGGGGAAACCTTTTATAGGGAAAATTACACAGTAGTTATGGCCCTCCTTCTAGTGCCAGTTTTTATTTCTATTTATTTATTTTTTATGCACACTAAATTTTTTAATGAGGTATATCTAACATTTTAGGATATCAATGGAAATAGAATACACTCTAAGGCACATGTTATAGGTATGGGTTGAACAACTGGGTGGTGGAGTAATGGGCTGAGCATGTAGGTTATTAAATACATGTAAATGGATGATTGAAACCTAGAATAATGTTAAAACCTAGTTGAGAAAGATTATTTATTCTAAAGTGGGTAGACCTAAATAATTTGTGAAAAATGGGGAATATTAAAGAATTAAAGAAGATTTTGTGATATTAAGAGGAATTAATTCTAGGATGGTCTCTTTTTGAAAAAGTGTTTAAAACTAATGTTTGGAGATATCATCTATTGCAAACACACATGTAAACATAATGAAAGAGTCAAAGGAAAAGATATTATAGGAAACGTAGAGATATCAACTAATGTTTGCTTCTATTTAGAGTTATCATTGCACACTTTTATTCATAAGATTATATATAACATCAAAGAGGTATCTAAGATAGATGTGGCTCACTCATAATAAAATATATCAATAGGATAAAATTATACACAATCAAAAAAATGAAATATTAAACCTAATTCCATAAAATCAATGATATATACTAATCATCCAATAGCTATTATACATCTTATGTTATCATAAACCAATAATAACTAAAAGGAATTATTTATAAATTTTACATAATTTTAATTACTAAATCAACCAACCAAGAAAATAAACATAACTAATTACACATAATTGAAAGAGAAAGACATCAACACAATTGCATGACAATAAAAAGGATTTCTTCTTGTATTAATAAAATTTCCAATCAAATTCCTTTATTTTTAAAAATGAGAGGATTCTAACATAAATAGATTTGGGGAGCAGTCACCTCATCCTCCAAATCCATACAAAAGTCTAAAATTACTTGCTAATGACAATTAGAAAGAGATTTCTAATTGATGCAAATTATGCATGCATATTTAAACTAGTCAAAATTGAGACTTTGAAATAAGACTTGTTATTAGAAAACAATGTAATGTGTGCATGTTTATAATATTTTTAAGTCAAATATTACATGTCTTAGTTCATTTATGATTTACATGTGACATACATATAAAAATAACCAAATAAAATTATTTTATACTAGACACTAGGGTCTATATGGTTGAACTTAGATTCATTAGAGGGATTATACTGAAAGATGTATTTAAACTGGATGATTCAGCCATAGCTTACTTCTTTTCTTTTGGTTAATGGTAGTGATTATATCTAATTTTATGATGCAACCTTATTGTGTCCATGTTCAAAAGAGAGGGCCTATATACCCTGTGACTTGCACTAGTATGTGTGCATGCTAGATCTTGGTGGATATGGCTAGATATTTTTACCTAAATAACCTTTTTCCTAGAAAATTCTAGTTCTTGTTCAATTTATTCTAGTGTCCACCCCAAAAAATCTGATTATAATTTTTGGATGCTTGTTGGAGTAGTTGAGTAAAACTAGCCCTGCTTATTAACTTATCCATGAAATCAACATCATGGGATAAATTCAACTTATCCAAGATTTATAAGACATGTTTTTTCTACTCTGATAATTTTAGAATGAAGATTTGTGCACTCGATACCTAGTCTATGACTTTTGATGTCTTGATGACCACCATATTGAGATCATAATCCAATGGTGTCATCAAATCCAAATGGACAAAATCCTTATTGGTGGTGTATAATACAAGTAAATTGAAAATTTTCTCATCTTATTTTAAAGAATTAAATAATTTTGAAGTTTCAAAATTGTGAGGGGATAATTCATCTCTTATTAAACTAATAGTTTCCAAGATATTATAGAATGTGATAGTTGTATTTTTAAGATCACCTTCTATCATTCCAACAACTTTTACTATTTGATGTTTCTCTTATAATTTCTCTAGTTAATGTTTTAGTTATTTCATGGTTTATTTAGTTCCCTCGTGAATTTTTAACAGGGCCTCTGTATTTGCCTCAAGAAATACTTTAAAATCCTCATTGTATGGAGACCACCCAAGTATCCTGTTCTTTCTCTTTGAAAGTGAGAAAACATCTTGACTTCCTTTGAAAACCAAGTTTGTATCAAAGTCATCCTCTATTTTACTCTTTCTTATCCTTGGATAGGTTTTATTGATTTTTAACGAATGGAGCTCACAATGGGGAGCTCAATTATTATCAAATTGGGTCTTTGGGAAGCTTGGGCCTCTAAGTTTGTAGCCCACTATGGGATTACAAGTTGGGTTTCATCTAATAGCTAAGTGTCCTCAATATTTGTCACTATCAAAACATCCCCTAAACACTACATTAATGATTTTATATGCAACTAGTCTAGCAATGATAGGGAGATAATCCTAGACTAGTCTACATTATTGAATTGAGGCATTGGATGGATATTATATGTAGACTTATTTTTATATTTGGCATAGGGGACAAAATAATTATCATGGGATTTAATGGTTGGATGCATGGAATACACAAAAAATTGAGTGCTAGCAAAGGATCCCATAGTCATCTTAAAATGAACCATTTTGGATTTACGAGGAGTAAAGACAATGGTAATTAAAGTAGTATCAGGGGAAGAAACCATATGAGTAGTAGAAACAACCTCAACACTAGAAACAATAAGGTTAGTATAAATAATAGGAACAATGGGAATAATGTGATAAATATTACTATAGACACAATAAGAACCAAATAAAGTGAAGCAGTAGTTGTGGCCTCACCTAATTTATCTAAATCCATTGTTGTTTTTACTTTGATACCATCAAGGCATAATTTTTTATTCCTTTTTAATTATTCATCCTCATCCTCGGGTTCATTTTATTTCACCTCCATACTTGTACTTGCAATCCCTAGGGGTTACTACTTTACTCTTGTAATATATTCTTGTATTACCATCCAAGGGATGAGTCTCTTATGCGATGGAAGGTGAAGTGTTTACACTTGTAACAATAAGAATTGATGAAACAATGGGAGACCTATGTCCTTAGAGTTAGAGGATTCAATGTAAATTGGTTCTTGGTCTCCTCCCAAAAAAGATGTAACATTAGGCATTTCACCCACCTCTTTCTCTTTCTTAACATGCTTCATTACAATTGTTGGTGAAGATTAGAAAGGACACTATTATGAGGAAATTTACATCATGTTAACTTCTTCAGGAACCTACACCTAATTCACAACATTCATCATAGTGGGTGGTGATTTGGAGGATGCTCTTTTGTCTACAAATTGTTGGGTCAATTGAGAGGTCCAATAGTCCATAGTTGCCTATCCATGAGGAGGTGTAATTCTAGTATGTGGCCTAGAAATTGTGATGGATGAAACTCTTTAGATGGATATTAAATGATCCTCTATCAACACATCCACTCTCACCCTTTCTATCACCTCAACATCATCATTTGTATTGAATAATATAGTGTCATGCTTATAAGATTTCTACTAGTATGGATAAATATGACATGGATATGATTATGGATAAGGTCATGAGGATCACATCTCCTATGTGAAAAATATTACAATGAGTAAAACTCTTTATTTTTTGTCAAATTCTATGAAATGCTTCCTATTTATGTAGCACATGTAGATAATCATTAGGGAAGACCCATGAAACACATCTTTGCGCTTATTATTTATGCCTTCATATGTGCTCCACCATAGATTTTAGGTGACTTATTTATATATCAATTTGTCTGAGACATACTTTGGGAGACATAGAGGGGTAACCTTGTGTCTTGCCACCATAGTTATAGTATAATATATTATAATTAATAATCACATCTTGGCTATAGTTTATTCTTGATAATTTTTGAGACTCAGTTCATGGATTATTCATGAATTTACCTCCACACTTTAGGGTAGACATTCTTATTTATGTGGATAATATTCCCTATGTAAGAACAAATGTTGAGTAATGAATAAAATTAACATACCCAATTCTTAATGTAGTCTGGGGTAGGGATCTAGAGTGATTTGTTAAGAATCTAGATAGTGGGCATGACTACATCTAATAGATATGGCATCTTGTAGAAGTTGATTCTAATGGGTCTTTTATCTTCTTAAATTATTGTTCTTAGAGTCTAGTGCTAGTTGTTTCTCCCAAGGTGAAAGTGAGTTCAGAGGTCATCAATAGGTCCAATAGTGGAAGTGGAACCCACTATAGGGGAAAGAAATGAATGTTTTTATAACCATATAATTTGTTTAGGATGGCCATACCAATGCAGATTACCATCTGAAAAAAATTTATCATCATGGGTTACTTTGCCTTGAGGATGACAACTTATCTAGGAGAAATCCATTTCCTTAATGTATTCCCTATTGTGCTTGTTTTCTTTCATAATTCAACTTTGTGTTTGTCAAATGTCGCATCTATAATGGGTAATCATAGGTATCTTTTGAATACATCCCAAGAAATAAAGGTGACAATTATCTTGTGGTTTATGGAGTGCAGGAAGACATTGTTAGTCACCTTTGCTACAAATAACAAATCCCAAATTAGGTCGATACAAGTCATTACTTTGGGCTTATCAAATACAAAATGTATTTATTGGCATTTTAGTGGTAGTAAGTCTATAACCACCTAATTTTGTTTTGATATTAAATTATCCTCATGAGAGTGAGCATCTGTGTTATCTATCATGTCCCACATAGTTTTATAGTTTTAAAGGTAGTCATTAAACACTGTTGAATCAAATACACTATTTCTATATTCTATGGATTCCTTGATGGATAAAGTTTAATGGTGGCAATACTCCTCTAAGAAATTTAGATGAATATGTCATTGATAACTAGTATGCTGTCATAAAATTTAGATATTTATTATCTTACTAAAAATAATTTTCCCTTGAATGTAGATATCTAGGGTTTAGAATTCCCTTTACACTATAAATTCACTTGAGCTCATTAGCAATCAATAGGCAAGACATCTCTTTTGAATTCAATGATATAGCTTTTAAGTATAATACTTTAATTCTAGTTCATGCACCACTAATGCCCAATGTACCAATGCTTATTTTACTCAATTAAAATATTTCCACATTACTTTGGTGGGTATGCCATGTATACTTTATATATGTTTAGATAAATGTCATGATGTATCCTTGGACATGTGTCACCCTATAATTGATTTTGTATACACTTGCGTGTGCCATGTGGCGAGCCTTCAGAAGTTGGGTGTTGTAGTTTTGTTGAGATTGGACTAAATAATTCTTATGATGCCTCAAATACACATAACGTGAAGATAAAGATTATGAAGAACATAGCTTATAAATTAAAATCTTGAACACACTTCCCAAAACAAAAGTTTTGAACAAATGTTTTGATGACCTAGAAGTCATATTTTATAAAAAAATTGAAATACCAAAATATACGAAGTGTAAAACTCATGAAATCTAAACTTTTTAACATAGGTTTCAACAAATAATTTTTCTTTAAGATCCCAAAATATGTAATAAAAAAACCACCAAAGTAGGCAACTTATAAAAACCAAGAGTTGTAAACACATACTATGAAGACATAGTTTACGAATAAAAATTCCAAAGTGTATAATATGCGAAGTCAAAACGCTGCATAGGTGGAAAATTGTGATGAATCATAAGTTTATGATTCCAAAGTACATGATAAAATATTTCATGATAAAAAATTCTTAAAATATAACTTCTGATAATCACACATTCTGATCAAAAACTCCAACACCCAAATCATATGAACAAAATCTCTAACAATAAAAGTTTTGAAAACTAAGCTTATAAAGATCAAAAGTTTCAAAGAACAAAAATAAGTGAAATGCACAACTTTTGAAGTGAAACATATGTGAATTCTAAAATTTAAGATTTTAGTTCTATAGTATATGCACATATTTTGAAAACTTGTATATATGTAAAAGATAGGAAGAACATTAATATGTTAGTCCAAATAAATCATGCACTGAAAATATGAATAACAAAGGATTCCCAATTGAATTTATACATTATTAGTAAATAATGAAAATCATCTACATGTAGAATAAGAGCTTAAAATTTTGAGCTTAGCTAGGTATGCATATGAATGTTAATGAAAAAATATTTTCAAAATAGACCTAGGATTTTAATACTACATTGGGTCCTTATTCAAAAAATTAATAATAGGGTGTATTAAGTACATAACTCACTTTTCATATGATTCAAATTTCCCATGTTGATATTGAAAAGGGTGGACATCGGGAATTGATACTCGACCACACCATTATTGATCTTATGGTGTTGTATGCACTAGGCCTTCAAATAAGGAGAATCTGATGTAACCCAATTATGAAGGTGATTTCAATGGTTTTGACAAAGGATTTTTATACATATTCATTTTATTTGGAGACCTTTACTTCACCTTTACAAGTATATTATATATTTGACCTTTTGTAACAAATATAATAAAAAATAATAATATTTCACATGTTAAATTCAAATATTAAATTCTTTAAAAGGTAGTAATTAATTTACATATAAATTCTAGTAATGCATATTTAATTTTTTTATATTTCAGCATTAAATGTTCTCATCATTTTCAAAGATAAAATATAGACCATCCATTAGTGCATATATTATGTTATCAGACTAATGTATGCATTATAAAATGTATTTTTTTCTTAATATTATAGTTCATGTACATGTATTCAATTACATATATGATCAAATAAAAATCACATATATTTTTGATTAGTTGATGACTACTATGGATAATTCTCCATGGGAGAAAACATAGGCATTATTAATGAGATTTTATCTCTATAGTAATTCACTGAGGTATGATTACTTGTAATTTTGAATTGTAAATATACAGTTGTAAAAAAATTATTCAATAATTGTGAAAATATAGTTACTGTTAATATATTATCTAAAGGACTTTTCTGAATAATTTGGAATTATACCCACTAAAGTGGAGTGGAGAAAATATTCTCCAATTTTTATTTTTATTTTTGATATTCCAAATAAATTGGACTATTTCAAACCATTTGGGCATAGATAATTTCAAATAAATTGGAATATTTTGAATAATTTGGACTTATACCCACTAAAGTGGAGTGGATAAAATTTTCTCCAAATATATTTTCTCTATATTCAAAATAAATTGGACTATTTCAAACCATTTGGGCATAGATCATTTTGAATAAATTAGATTATTTAGAATAATTTGGAATTATACACTCTTAAGTATAATGGAGAAAATTTTCTCCTAAAATATTTTTTCTATACTCAAAATATATTGGAATATTTCAAACCGTTTGTGCATAGATCATTTCGAATAATTTGGACAATTTTAAATAATTTGGACTTATACCTACATAAGTGGATTATAGAGAATTTTCTCTAGGAATAAGTTATATTTTGAATAAGTTGGAATCTAAAGGACAAACGGATGAAGATAAAATAAGAAATTAGTTCATATACTTGATAATATAATCCCATGTGATGTTTCCCATGGTTGATTAGTCATAAAACATATTATAGGTTTAATGGATAACAATTCAATTTTGGAACCAAGGCAACATAATGACACAAATTGCATTCTCATCACGATATTAAGGTTTTCATGAGTCCAATGTAACTATATTGGCATCAACAAATAATTTTTTTGATCTATATTGAGGGTAAGGTCCCTCTCCCATATAAAAAGAGGTTCCATTATATAAAATGGAATGTGGTCCATACTGAGTTGACATTGACATCTCAAATGCAAGTCCTAAATGGGAGAACAATAAAAAAAAAAAGATAACCTCATAGACAAAACATAAACAAACAACATTCATCACAAAGATCAATATAACAAAACATTACATATTAAAGATGAATTTGGACCATGTTACTTTGCATGTAGGTCCAGGACTACCAGTCACTAAGCCATGTGTTTACTAGTTCCATATACACCACCTAACTTGATGGACTCCACCATAGATTGAAGATGATTTTGAATCAATCAATAATACCTATAGTCACTACCACCCTAAGTCTTGGCATTTTTTGCATCTAAAGTATTCGACACACCTCCACTTGAAAATAAGTTTAATAAATAATGGGATAATAATATGAGGATATTTGGGTTAAATTTTGTGATGAAGGGGAGCAAATATGGTATCAATTCTAACTAAAAATTCATAGAAGGGGTAGCAGACTGTGCAACCTCCACCATAACCATATAATGATCATGAATCTAAACATAAAGAGATTCAAAATATTGAAAGAGACTTATAATAACCAAACTAGGTTAATGTGAACTATAAAAATGTAGAGTAGGCCCAGTTACTACCTCAAAGTGAGTTAGTTAGCCAATGAGCCCAGCCTAAAACTCCTTCCATACTAAGGCCTTTAACACTTGACAATATTCCTCCCTATTTTGGACCACCCAAATTAGGTTACTATAAAGTCACATTGTCACATCCACATTAGTTTTGTTACTCCATATAGCTTGAAGGTAATCCTCACCAACAATAGTCTGAATTGCCTCCAAAACTCCACATTTGGAAGCCAAAAGATCAAACTAAGTCTACAATTAGAGACACTATCTCATAAATCCATTTTATGAATCTTTATATAGAGTAACAAAATAGGGGAATTAATTACCAATCTTGACATAATAGAGTACATCTTCACATCAAACACAATCCAAATAGGGGATAAAATCAATAATGAATATGAAAAAGAGAGATGAATGCTGGTAGTTAATCAATTTGAGTGAGTTTCCACCTATCATGAAAAACCATGTTACACCCAAGGGATTAATACACAATCATGAGTTGAAAATCCATTTAAACATGCTAAATATTTACCATTCCCAAAATTGAATATAACAATACTAATAGATTTTTAAAATGTCCCATCAATCATAAGTGACATCACATGTCTACCAAATCATATGTGATGAAACAAGACCAAAGTATTACTAAATTAAAATCCATAATTTTGAAATAAATTGGACTAAATTTAAAATATTTTAGAATTTAAATGTATGAAATTGCTGATAATCTTACTCATATTATGGGAATAATTGGTGCATATTTAGGCCTTCTATTAATTGAGAAAGGTGAAACCAAAAGGCTTGTTTTGGATATAGACCTAGTTACTCTCTTGGGTGTTTCTAGCTTAACTTAGGTGCAGGGGGAAACCTTTTATAGGTAAAATTACATAGTGGTTATGTCCCTCCTTCTAGCACCAATATTTATATCTATTGATGTATTTTTTATGCACACTAATTTTTTTAATGAGGTATATCTAACATTTTAGGATTTCAATGGAAATGGAATACACTCTAAGGTACAAGTTATATGTATGGGTTGAACATTTGGGTGGTGGAATAGTAGGGTGAGCATGTAGGATTTTAACTGCATGTGAATGGATGAGTGAAACCTAGAATAACATTAAAACCTAGTTGACTAAAGTGGGTAGACCTCAAAAAAATGCAAAATAGGGGGAATGTTAGAGAATGAAAGAAGTTTTTATGATATTAAGAGGGAATAATTCTAGGTTGGTCTCTTTGTGGAAAAGTGGTTAAAATTAATGCTTGAAGCTAGCAGCTATTGCAAAAACACATGTAAACATAATGAAAGAGTCAAAGGAAAAAATAATATAGGAAACTTAGAGATATCAACTAAAGTTTTCTTCTATTTAGAGTTATCATTGCACACATTTATTCATAAGATTATATATTAGATAAAGGAGGTATCTAAGATAGCTATGGCTCAGTCATAAAAAACTATATCAATAAGATAAACTTCTAAAAATTTGAAGAAATGAAATATTAAACATAATTGCATATAATCAATTATATCTACTAATCATCCAATAACTATTATACATCTTAGGTTGGCATATAATAGTAATATAAAGAATGAATTCTCTATATCTTTTACACACTTTGAATTACTAAATCAACCAACAAAGAAAATAAACAAAACTAATTACACATAATTGAAAGAGAAATAAATCAACATATTTGCATGTCAATCAAAAAGATTTCTTCTTGTATTAATAAAATTTCTAATAAACTTCCTCTATTTATAAAAATGAGAGGATTATAACATAAATATATTTGGGGAGGGTTCACCTCATCCTCAAAATCCATAAAAAACTCTAAAATTACATGATAATGATAAATAGAATGATAATTCTAATTGATGCAAATTATGCATGCATATTTAAACTAGTCAAAATTGAGACTTTGAAATAATACTCATTATTACAAAACCATGAAATGTGTGCATGTTTATAAGATTTTATAGTCAACTATTAAATGTATTAGTTCCATTTCAAATTTAAATGTAAAATAAATATAAAAATAACCAAATAAAATTAATGTTTGATGGACACTAGGGTCTGTGTGGTTGAACTCAGAGTCATTAGAGGGATTATACTGAAAGGTGTATTTAAATTGGATCATCAAGACATAACTTACTTATTTGATTCCAATTAATGGTAGTTATTATATCTAATGATATTAAACAACCTTATTGTGTCCATATTAAAAAAAGAGGGCCTATATACCCTAGTGACATACACTAATGGGTGTGCATGCTAGGTCTTGGTGGCTCTGAACTCCACCCAAAATATATCTACCTCTATAACCTTTTTCTTGGAAAATCCTAATTCTTGTTCAATTTCCTCTAGTGTCCACCCCTAAATAATTTAATTACAATTGGTGGATGCTTGATAGAGTTGTTGGGAAAAATTGGCCCTACTTATTAACTTATCTACAGGATCAAGAGCATGGGATAGCTTCAAATCATCCAATATTTTTAATACATGTTTTTCCTACTCTTATAATTTTATAATTAAGGTTTATGTACTTTGTACCTAGTCTCTAACTTTCAATGTCTTGATTACCACCATATTGAGAGCCAATGGTATCATCAAATCCAAATGGCCAAAATCCTTATTTGTGGTGTATAATAGAAGCAAATTGAACATATTATTATATTATTTTAAAGAGTTAAATAATTTTAAATTTTCAACAATGTGAGGGGATAATTCATCTCTTATTTAACTAACAATTTCTAAGATATTATACAACCTAAGAGTTGCATTGTTAAGATCACCTTCTATCACTCCAATAACTTTTACTATTTGATCTTGATCTTTTAATTTCTCTAGTTCTTGTTGTATCTCTTTCATGTATTATTCAATTCCCTCATGAAGTTCTAATAGGGCATTTGTATTTTCCTAAATAAAGACTTTAAAATCCTCATTTTATGGAGACTACCCAAGTCTCTTATTCTTTCTCCTTGAAAGTGAGAAAACATGTTGAATCTCTTCGAAAACCAAGCCTCTTTCAGAGTCATCCTCTATTTTCCTCTTCCTAACCCTTTGGGTAGTTTTTTTTGATTTGTAAGAAATGGATCTCATAATGGGGAGCTCTATTATCAAATTAGGTCTTTGGGAAGCTTAGGCCTTTAAGTCTATCACCCACTATGAGATTACCAGTTGTGTTGCGTCTACTATATAAGTATCCTCAATAGTGGTCACTATCAAAACATACCCTAAAAACTAGATTAATTCTTTTCTATACAAATACTCTAGTAATGATGGAGAGATAATCCTATAATAGTCTACATTACTAAATTGAGGCATTAAGTGGATAATATATGTAGACTTGTTTTTAGATATGGCATAGGTGACAAAATAAGTAGCCTAAGATGTAGTGGAAGGATGCATGGGAAATCCCAACTAAGTATAATACACAAGCAATTGAGTGTTAGCAAAGGATCCCATAGTCATCTTAAAATGAACCATATTGGACTTAGGAGTAGGGGCAATGGTAATTGAAGTAGTATCAAGGGAAGTAGAAACCATAGGAGAAATAGAAAAAACCTCAACACTAGAAAAAATAGGGGTAGTAGAAACAAAATTACTAAGAGGAACAATGACAACAATGGGAGAAATAGTATTATAGTCACAATTAGAACTATAGAGACAATAGGACCCAAATAAAGTGAATTAGTAGTGGTGGCCTCACATGAGTTATCTGTATACATTGGTGTTTTTACTTTGATCCAAAATTTTAGTCCTTTTTAATTATTTATCTTCATCCTCAAGTTCATTTGATATAATCTCCATACTTGTACTTTCAATACCTATGGGTTACTAATTTAATCTTGTAATAGATTGTTGTATTGCCATCCAAGGGAGGAGTTTCCCATATGGTGCAAGGTGTAGTTTCTACACTTGTAATAACAAGAACTAATTAAGAAATAGGTATATCTATGTCCTTAGAGTTATATGAATCAATGGGAATTGGTTCCTAGTCTCCTCCCAAAGAATTTATAACACTAGGCATTTCACCAACCTCTTTCTCTTTCTTGACATTCTTTATTAAAATTAGTGGTGAAGCTTAGAAAGGACCTTCTTATGAAGAACTTGAAACCATGTTCAATTATTTATAAACCTACACCTACTTCACAACATTCATCATAGTGGGTGGTGATTTGGAGAATGTTCCTTGGTCCATCGATTGTTAAGTAAATTGAGAGGTCCAATAGGCTGTAGTTTCCTATCCATTAGGAGGTTTAAGTCTATTATGTGGCCTTGCAATTATGATGGATGAAATTATTTTTATGGATCTTAAATGATCCTCTATCAACCCATCCACTCTTGTCCTTTCTAGCACCTCAACATCATCGTTTGTATTGAAGAATATAGTGTCTTTCTTATAAGATTCATTCTAGTATGGATAACTAAGCCTTGGATATGATTATGGATAAGGCCATGAGGTTCCTAGTTCCTGTGTGAAAAATATTATAATAAGTAAAACTCTTTATTTCTATCAAATTCTATGAAATGTTACCTATTTGTGTAGCACATGTAGATAATCATAATGGAAGACTAGTGGAACACATCTTTGTGTTTATTCTTCATGTCTTCGTATATGCTCCACCATAGCTATTAGGAGAATTATTAATCTACCAAATTGTCTAGGATATACCTTGGGAGACATAGAGGGGTAACCTTGTGTCCATCCACCATAATTATAGTATAATATAGGTATATCCAGTAATCACATCTTGGCTAGAGTTTCTTCTTGATACTTTTTGAGACTTAGTTCAAGGATTATTCATGAATTTCCCTCCATGCTTTAATGTAGATATTCTTAGTTATGTGGATTATATTCCTTATGTAATAATAAATGTGTAAGAATGAATAAAAGTCACATACCCAATTCTTAACATAGTCTAGGGTAGGGATACAAAGTGATTTGTTATGAATCTAGATAGTTTTCATGCCTACATCTAATAGATATGACATCATGAAAAAGTGGCTTCTGATGGTTTTTTTATCTTTCATAAATTATTATTCCTAGATTTTTTTTCTAGTTATTTCTCCTAGAGCTAAATTGATCTCAAAGGGCATCAATAGGTGTAACAGTGGAACCCACTCTAGGTGAAATAAATGAATGTTATTGTAATCATATAGTCTATTTAAGAGGGCCATACCAATGCAAATTCCCATCCTAAATTTTTTTATCATCATGGGTTCCTTTTTCTTGAGGGTGAGAACTTATCTAGGAGAAATCCATTTCCTTAATGTATTCTCTATTGTGCTTGTTTTCTTTCATAATTCAACTTTGTGCTTGTCAAATGTTACATATGCAATAGGTAGTCATAGATATCTTTGGAATACATCCTAATAAATAGATTTGACAATTATATTATGGTTTAGGTGGTGTAGGAAGCCACTACCAGTCACCTTACCTAAAAATAACAAGTCCTAAAGCAAGTCGATAGAGGTCATTACTTTGGGATTGGCAGATACAAAATGTATTTGTTGGAATTTTAGTGGTAGTAAGTATGTGACCACATACTTTTGTTTAGATATTAAAGTATCCTCATGAGATTGAGAATCTATATTCTCTATCACATCCCACATATTTTTATAATTTTTAAATTAGTCATTGAACACTATTGAATTAAAGATAGTATCTATGCATTCTATGGATTCCTTGATGGAGAAATTCAATGGTGGCAATACTCCTATGAACACCTTAGATGAATATGTCATAGATAACTTATATGCTCGTATAAAATTTAGATATTTATTATCTTACTAGAAGTAATTTTCACTTGAATATAGATAGCTAGGGTTTTTAATTCTCTTTGGACTGTAAATTCACTTGAGCTTGTTAGTAATCAATAGGCAAGATATCTCTTCTGAATTCATTGATATAGATTTTGAGTATAATAATTTAATTATAGTTGATGCACCATTAATTCCCAACATATCCATGCTTGTTTTACTCACTTAATTCAAATATTTCCACATTAATTTGGTGGGTATGCCTTGTATACTTTCTATATGTTTAGAGAAATATCATGATGTATCCTTGGACATGTGTCACCCTATAATTGATTTTGTGTAGACTTAGGTGTGACATGTGGTGAGCCTTCAGAAGTTAGGTGTTGTTATTTTTGTTGATACTAGACTAAAAAATTCTTATGATTCCTAAACACACTTCCTAAAGAAAAAGTTCTAAAGACCTAGAAGTCATATTTTACAAAAAAAAATTAAATGCTAAAATAAGCAAAGTGTAAAACTCATGAAATCAATTTTTTTTTGAAAAACACAAGTTTTGACAAATAATTTATCATGATGAACCCAGAATATTAAATAAAAAAACTAATTAAGTATGAAACTTGTAAAAACCAAGAGTTACAAACACATACTATGAAGACATAATTTATGAATAAAAGTTTCAAAGTGTGTAATATACAAAGTCAAAAGGTTGCATAGGTGGAAAATTGTGATGAATAAGAAGTTAAGAGATGCCAAAGTACATGATAAATTTTGTGATGAAAAAAAATTCTAAAAATATAATTTCTGACAATCACACATTCTGATCAAAAACTCCAACACTGAAATCCTATGAACAAAATCTCTAACAACATAAAAATTGAAAACCAAGCTTATAAAGATCAAAAGTTTTAAAGAAAAAATAAATGAAATGCACAACCTATGATGTGAAAAATATGTGAAATTTTAAATTTGAAATTTTAGTTCTATAGTCTATGTGCATATTCTAAAAACTTGTATATATGTAAAAGTCAGGAAGACCATTAATATGTTAGTCCAAATAAATCATGCACTAAAAATATAGATAACAAGGGAAACCTAATTAGATTTATACATGATTATTACATAATGAAAATCATCTGCACGTAGAATAAGAACTTAATTTTTTGTGCTTAGCTAGGTATGCATATGAATTTCAATGAAAACATATTTTCAAAATAGATCTAGGATTTTAAGACTACATTGGATCCCTATTCAAAAAATTAATAATTGGGTGAATTGAGTCCAACACTTAACTTTTATATGAGTCAAATTTCCCATGTTGATATTAAAAATGGTGGACACGAGGATACTCCAAATAACATTGATGCTCAACCACACCATTATTGATCTTGTGGTGTTGTATGCGCTAAACCTTCAGACAAGGAGAATTTGATGAAACCCAATTATGAAGGTGACTTCAATGGTTTTGACAAAGTATTTTTATACATATTAATTTTGTTTGGACACCTTGACTTCACCTTTGCAAATATATTATATATTTGACCTATTGTTAAAAATTGAATTAAAATTAATAATATTTCACATGTTAAATTCAAATATTAATGTATTTAAAAGGTAATAATTAATTTACATATAAATTTTAGTAATATATATATTTAATTTTTTTAAATTTCAGCATTAAATGTTCCCATTTAAGATAAAATATGGACTATCCATTAGTGCATATATTAGTTACTAGACTGATGTATGCATTATAAAATGTAATTTTTTCTTAATATTATGGTTCATCTACATGTATTAAAATACATAAATGTTCAACTAAAAATCATATATATTTTTGTTTAGTTGATGACTACCATGGATATTTCTCCATCTATATGGGTGGGAGAAGACATAGGCATTGTTAATGAGATTTTATCTTTGTAGTAACTCATTGAGGTATGATTACTTGTAATTTTGAATTTTGTGTGTGTGTGTGTGTGTGTGTGTGTGTGTGTGTGTGTGTGTGTGTGTGTGTGTGTGTGTGTGTGTGTGTGTGTGTGTGTGTGTGTGTGTGTGTGTGTGTGTGTGTGTGTATATGTTGTAAAAAGATTATTCAATAATTGTGATAATATAGTTAATGTTAATATATTATCTAAAGGAATATTTTGAATAGTTTGGAATTGTACCCACTAAAGTGGAATGGAGAAAATTTTCTCCAAAAATAATTTGTTAATATTCCTAATAAATTGGACTATTTCAAACCATTTGGGCATAGATCATTTCAAATAAATTAGACTATTTTGAATAATTTGGACTTATACCCATTAAAGTGAAGTGGATAAAATTTTCTCAAAAAATATTTTTTCTATAATCAAAATAAATTGGACTATTTCAAACCATTTGGGCGTAGATCATTTTTAATAAATTGGAATATTTTGAATAATTTGGAATTATACACACTTAGGTGGACTGGAGAAAATTATCTCCTAGAATAAATTTTCTATATTCCAAATAAATTGGACTATTTCAAACCATTTGGGCATAGATCATTTTGAATAATTTGGACAATTCCAAATAATTTGGACTTATACCTACATAAGTTGAGTAGAGAGAATTTTCTCCA
Organism: Torreya grandis; assembly: GCA_037957365.1. NCBI lineage: Eukaryota > Viridiplantae > Streptophyta > Pinopsida > Cupressales > Taxaceae > Torreya > Torreya grandis. The sequence continues at coordinate 2,020,435 of JARHVA010001532.1, read as the reverse complement.
AGAATAATTTATATTTTGAATAATTTGAACTCTAAAGAAAAAATGGACAAAAATATAATAAGCAATTAGTTCATATACTTGATAATATAATACCATGTGATGTTTCCTATAGTTGTTTAGTCATCAAGAATATTTTAGGTTTGATGGATAACCATCAATTTTATAACCAAGGCAACATAATGACACAAATTGCATTCACATTAGGTTATTAAGGTTTGCATGAGTCCAAGATAACTAGCTTGGCATCAACAAATAATTTTTTTAATCTATATTGAGGGTAATAGCCCTTTACCATATAAAAATATGTTCTATTATATAAAATAGAATGTATTCCATACTAAGTTGACATCAACATCCAAAATGCAAGTCCTAGATGGGAGAGCGATACAAATATAGGAATAACCTCAAAGATAAAACATAAACAAAAAGCATGCATCAAAAACATAAATATAACAAAACATTAAATATTAGAGATTAATTTGGACCATGTTACTTTGCATACAAGTTTGAGGTTACCAGTCACTGAGCCATTATATTTACCAAGTCCATATACACCACCCTACTCAATGGACTCCACCGTAGATCGAAGATGATTTTGAATTGATCGAGAAGACCTATAGTGACTACCACCCTAAGTCTTAGAATTTTTGGCATCCTATAGCACACCTCCAATCAAAAATATGTTTAACAAATAATGGGATACTAATATGAGGGAATCTAAGTCAAATTTTTTGATAAAGGAGAGTACTTATGGTATCAATTCTAGCCAAAAATTCATAAAAGGGGTATTAAACTATGCACCCTTCACCATAACCATGTAATGATTATGAATTTTAACATAAAAAGCCTCAAAATCTTGAAAGATACTTATAAGAACTGAACCAAGATAGTGTGAACTAGAAAAAGGTAAAGTAGGCCTAGTTACTACCTCAAAGTGAGTCAGCTAGCCAATGAGCACAACTTGAAACTCCTTCCATTATAAGGCCTTTACCACTTGATGAGATTCCTCCCTATTTTGTACGTCCAACATTAGGTTAATATAAAAGCATGATGTTATATACACATTAGTTTTATTACTCTAGATAGATTGAAGGTAATCCTCACCAATAATAGTCTAAATTGCCTTCAAAACCTCCACATTTGGAAGCCAAAAGATCAAACTAAGTCTATGATCAGAGACATTATCTCATAAATACATTTTAGGATTCCCTATATACTATGACAAAATAAGGGCATTGATTACTAGTTTTGATACAATATAATACATCTTAGCATTAGATGCAATCCAAACAGGGGATAAAATAAATAATGAATATGACAAGGAGAGATAAATGCCGGTAGTTAATCACTTTGAGTGAGTTTCCACTTATCATGACAAATCACTCCACACCTAAGGGAATAATGTGCAATCATGAATTGAAAATCCATTTACACATGTTGAATATCTACTATTTCCAAAATTTAATATAGGACTAATAGAATTTTAAAGAGTCCCATCAATCATAATTGACGTCACCGGTCCACCAAATCATATGTGATGAAACGAGACCAAAGTATTAATAAATTAAAAATCCATAAATTTGAAATAAATTGGAAAACATTTAAAATAATTTAGAATTGATTTTTATTAAATTGGTGATAATCTTAATAAAATTATAGTTTTTAATCAATAAATACACTTGAAAGATTCATATGGTGAAGTTGCATCCTTCTAAACAATGTTTCACATCTGTTGACATGGATTTTATTTTTTCTCCCAAGAATGTGATGATAGACATTATTTTGAATCTCAAATACTTTTCATGTTTCTAACTTTCATTTATAGTATATCTACTTGAAGTAACATAACTCATTTGCATTTTTTATTTTGTAACATAATTTCTATAATTACAATCAATGAGCACCATGTTGGCAATTGAAAAATCATCTCCAAAGGTCCCTTTAAAAATTACTTCATCAAATTTATTTATATTTATATTTAAATCCTTATAATACTTTTTATACCAAACAAACATGAAATTTGAACTTCTGTAATCCATGACTTGAAGGAGTATCCTCAAATGATTGTCATCTATCACTGACCAAAGGCCAACATGAGTAAAAGACTGCATTTCCACCTTCAAAATTTCTATAGAATGATCTAAAATGTAGTATGACATATTTTATATTATATAATATTTTTTTTCTTCCTATAACATTAATTTACATATCTTTTATTTTGTGCACAATAAATAATAATTCATGCAGCCCCAAAATCAATAGTTTTTTAGAAGTCAGTCTTAGCTCCTCCTTTGAAATGTCTACAATTTATTAAGAAAGAAAGAAATAATTTATTAACAATATTATATTATAATAAATATAACATGGAAATTTTTTAAGAAAATATTTTACATGTTAAATTGATCATTGATGCACTTTTGATTTACATTTCATATTATAACATATAAACATATTACATTTCATTTGATTCATTTTTTATTTACATTTCATTAAATCTTATAAAGATTCATATAAATGTATGCAAAACTATATACATGATCAAGAACATGTAACTATACTCATTATACATGGATTTACCATTTCTATTGGTCATTTTGTAACATGCATATGCATATACATGCTTATAATGAATCTTATAACTTGACCATAATGGAGACTTCTTATGCATTCGTTAAAATAGATGTAACTCATCACATTATGAAATAATCTAGTTTTTTCATAACTCATTTATCACAAATGTTGATAGAAACTTAAAAATGAACAACTAGCCTCTATATTCTTATATTAATGAATGTACCAATTTTTTTATGCATACCAATACATATTTACAAGTTTATACAGCCCATCAAAATAAACAAAATAGGATTTACTCATTTTAAGCCAAAGTTCACTATAATTAATTTCAAATGAATATACACCTATAGTTGAACCCCCTTCATATTCTCCCAATAAGACACATCAAATTAAAAATTATTTAAATCAATAGTAATATAATTGTTTATAGCACAATCTACTTTATTCATTTCTTTCCTTATATTAAAGAATTATTATATCAAGTAAAATAATCCATCCCACACTATCAAATATATTATTGATGATGCCTAAAGCATTATATCCACCTTCAAGGAGTATTCCAGTACTCATATCTTATGTGAGGGAAACATTTTCATCGACTACCTTGCTAATTTTTGAGTCAGAAGTGAATGTTTGGACACATGGGATTATGACAACTCAATCTTGACCCAATTTTTAAAAATCATGAATAACAATGATGTATCCAAGCCTTAATTACAAAGTTTATAGTACACATGTGGGAAATTCATCTCAAGTTGTGTTTATTTACATCCCCCTATAGTTTAAAAATTAGAAAATTAAGAATTTTAAATCCTTTACTAGCAACATTAATCTCTAACTTCTAAGTCAACCATCACATCTGCACTCCAAATTTTTCCTTGACATTAATCAGAGTGGAATAAATAGAAATCAATATTAGAATGTAATCATATCAAATTGGTAGACTACATCAAGGTGTAGGGTAAGAAGAAAATATGGTTTAAATTGAGTAATAGAGGCCTTATGGAATATATGTTGAGGGTAAAAGTCCATGACAATGTTATTTATAAGGGCTTCATTCTCACATGCAATAAACAATCCATTAGAATGAAGGGGATTTAAATGAATGTGTCTAAATAAAGCATCAATATATCTATGGGCATGTCAAGCAAAGGTGAGAAAGCTTACAAACACAAAAGTCAAAAATTGGAGTTAATGCATATATTTTTTAGAATAGATGCTATTATCAAGACCGATAAAAAAGGATTTCCTAGTTAGGACCTTCCTTGCAGATGGATAGATGTATGTTTACAAGTTATGAAATATCTTAACTTGGAATGGAAACATACTCTATTATTTTTAGATCACTTTTTACTTCTTAACCATTTATGGGGTTATAGAATTAGCTTTCTATATTATCAATGAAAATCCCTTGAAGCCATAGTCACCACCTTCTAGGACAATGATAAAAACAATACTATTCACCATGGAATAATCATCTTGTTAGTATAAATAGGTAAAATATTTCATGGGAAATACAACAACTTGGCTAAAGGCTCCCTTACTAAAGATACTCATATGGAAGACATCCCTTTCGATAATTCCCTTCCTGAATCCCCTCTTGAAGAAAATCCTAGATTGTCAAAAAATGAGGAAGGATCCCCAACCCATACCATCTTAAAACCCTCCCCTTCCTTTCTAACTCCTCCCAAATGCAAGTTTGTGTTCCCCCTCACTTCTTTGAAAAAAAATCCAAAATGATAACCACTCTACCTAGAGGTCTTGTTAATCCTAGAAGCAAGGACCTTATAATCGTAGAAGATGAAAATTATGAGAGGAATAGAAAATCGGGGATATTATTGGAAAAAATGAAGGAATTGGGATGGCCTTTTAATCCCTTATAAAAGATAGGAATATTTTAAAGGTATAAACTATTAAGTTAAAACAAGAAATATAAAGATAAAAAAGAAAATAACATTTCTTAGTTTGATAAACATGGGAATAATAGAGTGTGGAAGGATCTTGTTGAATACATCCATCCTTCCCCTAAGGAAAAAAATAAAAATCCTAATTACTCAACTGAAGGTCAAATAAACTAGCCTTGAGGGTGCTTCCAAAAATACTCAAGGGCATACCATTCATAATCTATAGTGAGAGGAAAATAAGAACATCGATCGAGTTGATTCAAAGTTGAATTCCTCCTTAGAGGAGGTATAATGTACATCCTTGGGTTATTTTTATTTGTTATTATGTTTGTTTTACCTTCCTACTAGTAGTTTTTGTATGTTTTTGATGTTGTATTCCACCTGGCTACTTGTGGGAATTTGTTTCATGACATTTGATCTTAATTTGTTTAAACTATTGGTTTTTATATCCTTATAAAACAATATTTATTTTACCTATAGAATAAATAAATAAACACTTTCATATATATATTCCCATTTTCATGAAGATATTATTAATAATAACCCCTAGCACATCACATGTATCTATATTTTTAATAACCCCACTGTCTTTGACATAGATAAACATGAATATTTTTTTAATTAAACACATACACTATAAATATATTATACCACAAGAATATAAGCAGTGATCATACAAAATACTCTAAGTGTGATAACTGTAAATAAGCACATGACATCTAATAGTCATTGATCACTATCAACATATGAAACACATCATACTACAATATAGAAGGTAATTACAAATATCTAGCCACTATTAGAATAATATACAACGACTTCTATCAATCCATAGTAAAAAGGTAATTATAAATCTTCATGATAATGTTTCTAGTAATAAATACAATATAATACAATATACATAAATAAGATACATGGCTCCTCTAACCATGAGTTCCCCAAACTCTCTAGTATCTATGGCTCTCAAGTGTTGTCTCCAAGTACATATTATTGTGAAGAGGGAGATAATCATCTGAGCATTTTTCCATAACAACCACGAACCAATGATCCCCCACACTAATCCCATCAAGGAATGGCCCTCCCTTCATATATGAGTAGATAGTGATGGTGTAGGAATCTAGATAGTCAAGTTAGTACCCATGTGTTGTATGATTTTTAAAACTAAACATGTGGTGTATCAAAGAAAACTCATTCTATTTCAAGATATCACACAAACATGTAAATCATATTTATGAAATGACAATGTATCACTAAACATTACTTGGCCCATGCTTTCAAGAATAATAAATAATAGTGATCTATAGATCAATCAAAATTCATACACACCACTTAATTAGATTGCTTTCATCTAGTATTATGATGCTAGTAAGATAATTAAGTCCATCTCAGTCCTTACTCAGTATCAACAATGTGATATTAGTTAACATAATATAACCAAAAGATTCACACAGATTACATCTGAATAGAAATCCTATAACATGTTAAGCATATGAGTAATAAAACATCATACATTCATTCCATCAAACATATGAATGAATCCCACATTATTATCTATCCCATACTATAAACAATTACTATAGTTTATACCATCTAGGTAAATACACATTTAACTACAAATTCTAATTACCACAAATAGTTTTCAAACATTTACACCCTATGATAACCCATATTATCATAGTCTAGTGTTATAAAATATAACTACTAATTTTCCACAATCAGTCATAATAAATTAGTTATAATACATGGAAACCTAATATTTTATTGCATCAACTTGTTATAACAAAGTCACAGTTCCCACAAAACACAATATTATATACAAGCATTTGTTATACTTTTAGGGGTGGTATGCACACATACATAAAAGTCCTAGTAACTATCATAAAACATTATACTCAAATAAATCACCATCCCGTGTACATTTATTCCCTCAAACATTATATTCAAAGAAAGCATTTGAGTTCTAGGTATATCAATTTTATTTTTCTACCACCTCGGTATGACATACATTTATACTATAATACTATATGAAATCCCATACTATCATAATTTATTGTTTATGAACACCACTACATTATTACACATAACTCAACTTATGATTATAAGGAATCAAATGACCCATAATAACAATCAAGTACGGGATTATACCACCCACGAATACCCTATGTTTAAATTACATACTACTATAACTTATAAGCACAAATCATGATGTACTATTATATGATATATATGTCTAACACTTATACATATTAACATTATCATAATATGTCCCACACATAAGTATTGAATGTTGAATATATAAACTCGCAATCAATCTTGTTATTCTTAAAGAGTCAGATAACTTGTAACTAAGTTATTCCATAATCTTTGCATTTTAACAAATTGATTATATTTCTAGGAGGTTATTTTCACATGGTTATAGTTTCTATCCCATGGATACCTTATGTCTCATTTTAATCATATATTTATTTATAGGTAAAATCCTTATATATAAGTAATTTTACATGCACCATAAGTAAGTACTTTAATGATATGAAAATACTATACCACTAATCATTTATACTTTTTAATCAAGAAATCCTTATAGTTCCATAAATCCTTAAGAACTTTCCAACAAGCGGATAATACATCTTCCATTCTTGCTATCTTGATGATCGATCACAGAGTGGGATACAAATTGTTGATGATAAAGATCTTTACACATTTAATGCTAAACTCCTTAAAAACTAATATTCCATTATATCAATCAAAGGGAAAATAATGTTGGAATGTAATTTTGAAAACAATATTATTGAATGGGTGATGTTTATTGTAATACCACCCTAAACACAATTCACTAATTAGTATGCATTGTTGCACTTTGTGAAACTCCTATTTAAGGGTACCACATATTCTTTAAAATGATAGATTTGTTTGGCTTTCTTGTCATGATATACATTTATGAAAATATCATAGTTTTAGGATAAGAAAATGTTCATGTTGATAATTTTAACAAAAACCATTATTTCATGGATCATTAAATACATTTTAAATAGAATGAAATAAAAATTTCCTATAAAATATTATCACAGAATCTCCAAAAAATATGCATAGAAAATCTCGCAATGAACTAGCTTACTATGTAGGGTACTTGCATTGTAGATCCATATTTTCATAGAAGCATATTCCACAAGTATATTGGAAAGTGTTCAATTATAGTGATAACCATCAATAATATGCTCATGACTTCTTGTCCTTAACTCTCTTTTTACATAGAGCATAAACATGCATATAATGGAAAAATAAACTAAATACTTGAGGTTTTATGACCTATAACCACACTCCATAACCTATAATGAAACTTTTAAGCACATCCTTTGAGCTAAAATTTTACAAAATTGGTGTTCAAGTTAACAAAGTTTTTGAGGTGAGTGTTTGATACATGGACCACCACTCTTTCTCAAGAATTTTGAGACTCCTTAATTGAATTCATAGATTATATGTCAAAGTATATACCCAAATTCATGGCATAATAGACCAAGTATCACTGCATAACTATATATCAAGAATATAATACTATTTTTCAAATCATCATTGCATATAATGATCGAATCATTGTATGCATGAATATATGATTTATAACTAGAATTACCATTATAAAAGTGTTGCATTAGTATATTAAATCATTGTAGCTAATACATAAATCATTGTAAAAGTATATAAAGGAACCAGTTTACTATGATTTGGTACAGATAACTAAGGTTGTGTAGCTTAGTAATTAATGATCATTGTGTTGTTGAAATATATAATTAATTCATTACTGATCACTAAATGTCCATGTAATTTACACTAAAAAATGCACTGCATATTGGATATCCTTTTACTAAGACTCATTAAATCACTATAGTGTATCTACTTCTTTGTTGCTAGATTATTGTATGATTTTGTAAATATATCAATGGGTTATATACCTATAATATTTTATATAAGAACCAAACATTTTATATAAATATCCATTATAAAAAATTATATAATTTGATAACATTCCATTTGAACCATTTTATCTATAGCTATTATTAGAGTTATAACACTAATTAGATAACTATTATCGGATGGATAATTAGATAACTATAATTCAAGCATATTTCCATTGGTAACTCTGGTAAATGCCTATAAATATTATAAAAAAATTATGCCATTTATAAAATAACCATACATTTTATATCTATAATTATAATAATTTGTAATTCTATTATTTAGGATCTAGGTATAATATTTTATATAAGAATTACAGTCACTATGATCCTATTCACACATACTTATTTTATATAAATCATTCTTACCTATATTAGATATTGAGATCATGTTGGACTTGTTTTGGAGATCCCATTATATGAATTCTTAAATCATAAATGTCCAAAGTATCAAAAGGATTAGAACAAATTTTAAAGGAAGACCTGCATGAGACAAAACCTCTCCAAAAGTGAGGAATAGATAACATCGAAGATGGGAGATGGGTTTAAAAAGAGAACTTGGGTTCCTAGAACTTATATAATTTTGTGTCATTTGAGGGTTGATAACCAGAGATTTGAGGGATTCACCCCCACCTTCTACTATATCTAAACTAGTATAAAAATGAATTGATGTTTAAATAGTTTTGATATAGGTAACACTAAGCCTTATATAACTTACAACTTATTTATACTAGTTTCACATATACAATGTAGATATTTACATGTTTATAACTCATGGTTTAGCGAAATTTACATAATTTCCAACATGAATGCACCAAAAAATAATTACATAACCAACCTAGATAATTTACTCTGCTACTCTTTTCCACTATGCTACCTCCTTTCCCTCTATGTTGCACCATTTTTTCCTCCCCCTTTGACCTGGGTATCATTTTTCTATTTATGACAAAGGGGAATAGTTTTTTCCTTTAAATATTTTTCATTACTTTATTTCTTTATTTATTTTATGTCTTTTTCCCTTTTTTATATTTTTATTTATTTTGATTTCCTCTTTCTTTTAGTTTTATTCCATTTTATTTCTTTTATGAGAATTTATTTCCTTTTTCTGCTTTATAAACTTTTTAGAATATATTTACTAATTAATAACAATAATAAGACTTACTAATAAATCTATTAATTAATAAATTCAACTTTATTCTAATTACACAAATTACAAAACATTAATGGTTATAAATTTGACTAGAATTAAATCACACAAGATGAGTTCCAAATAACCATTAGGCTAAACTAACCATGAGATAGCAATTTTAAATGCATCAACATTAAACACACTATGCTAAACATTCATTATGCATCCAACATGTTCTACTTATTATGGTGTTCATAGGGTTCTAGTCAAGTTTCTTTGTCATCCTCTAACACCTCCATCTACATCACCCTCTTTGATGATGTTCTCCCTTTATCACACTCTGAGTGATGAATTCTCTTGCATTAAACTCAAAACAAATAGATAGTTATACCATAACAACATGATAACTTACATCATGAAATATAGTTAAAATAACAAACTAACATGTTTGTAATGTAAACATATACACTACAGTTAACTCATAGCAATGTAAACATGTCACCTAAGCAATATCCTACTATCCTATAACAACATATATCTCAAATCTTAGCCAAATTTAACCAAATCAAATATGTTAGCTATAAATATCCATAATAATCAAATAGTTTACTTAAGAAGGAATTGGGATGTAACATCTTTGCCCCTAAATCTAGTCATCATCCAAGATGACTCTTATTCAAACAAAAGTTATGAATTAAAAACACTATTCAGTAGAGAGATGACATAGTATAAAGTATCAAATAAAGTAAATAAATGAAAAATTTACCTATAAATTTCATCAATCTTTCCAAATAGTATTATCCCTAGAGTATTGATCTCACTAAACCCTAAATTTTGACATATCCCTATATGAAAACAAAGATTACAAGTGTCACTTACTCTAAGTGGTTCCATCATGACCACCTTGAGGTTCAGAATTGGCAAGACAAGCCTATAAACTATAGGACTAACCACTTATAATACCTCAAAGGGTACCACATATCTCAGTGAAAGTTTTACAAACTTTCCAAAAGTATATGATATTATGATAAAAGATAAAAATAAATGGAAAGAGAGTGTTCCACAAAACCTTCTAGCCCCCTCTGCACATCTCTCTAATGTAGAGAATATAACATGTCAATATTGCCACTATGTCATGTAGCTTATAAACAAGTATGATGATGAATATGAATTAGAAATACTACAATTACAATGTATACTACATCTAAAAATTAAGGTATACCTATTCCATAGTATACATACATATGGCAATATGACTAAATTTGACAAGTTTGTCTGTCAAATCCTAGATTCGATAAGTCCATCTATTAGATACAAACTCAGTAAAATTGACAAGTCCATATATCAAATCATGGATTCAATAATCTCCCCTTGTCAAATCCAAATTTAGTAACTACCAAGTCAATGTGAGACTAACTAAGATCCATTCTCATCTCACATTCCTAATTCACCACTCTTCCCTTAGGTCTCAGTGACCTAATGATGTACAAAATGTGCCCAAGGTTCAATGAATCACAATTTTATACTGAAAAATCATAGAAATAAATATTGTATTCTTAAATAATTCTAAATGTACTAACGTAAATACAATAAAAAATCATATAATAATTTTTTATTTGTATTAAGTTGTCACTAGCCAAACATAACTAGTATCATATTTCTTAACTTAAACTATTATGTTATATTCATAGTTAAGAGGACATAATGTTAAAATTATCGTAATATACTAAGGCCAAGGATCAAACCCTCCTTATAACCTTAAAAAATAACAAGTATGACAATGTCTCTTTGCTTTCTTGGCTACTACTCAACAAGTTAAAAGTTTATCTCAACCCTTTTAGACTACCAAGATGTTCTGCACATCCTATAATGCAATCATTCTTGGTGAAGGTACATAAATATATTTTCAATAAAACATGATCTAAGAGAAATATAATATTATCAATCTAATCAAGTGTATATAATAACATAAAAATTATAATCAACTTATAATTCTTAATCTAAAATTAATATAAATTCAAGGTTTGCCACTCCACTTCGTCTAAGTTCACAAGAGAAGATAAGGTAGTGACTCTAAAATCCTTAAGTGGAAAGTAAAATACAACCCTCTCAATAATAAAACTCTTAAATACCCTCACATGGTAAAAATAAAACACCTCAACTCATGTTACCAAATCACTACCTTCATACCAAACTTGTAAAAGTATTATCATAACCTACTTCCACAACCAAAAGGAAAATACTAATCACAATGATGTATCAATCCATCTAATCCTACAGCTTCTATCTCAATAATAATTAGGATTCATTTTCCCAATAATTCAAAGGAATAAGGTCAAAACAACATCACAAAAACAAGTTTCCATTTAAGGGAACACTAAATCAACATCATGAAAATAGGAATCCTCTCAATATCTTATAATGATGTAAAAGGAGGGTGAGAATGTAACAACTCACTTTCATGAAATATATGAGAGATGAAAATTATACCTAATATACATAACCATAAGAATTCCAATTTATGAACAAACTCCTAACACATATGAATCCTCAACAACATAACTAAACTTTAATACAAGGAGAATTCCCAGTGAAATTGGTGGTGCCTACTAAAAATGATCTTATAAAATTTGGCACTCCTAATATTGGTGAATATAAGACACAAAAATAATGCACATAAACTTAAGTGAGAATAATATGATGCTTTTTTAGATACTCACAAAACAAACACCGATATCAAAGGTGACTTGATTAACAAGAAAGAATGTAATCACTCTTAAGGTGTTCGACCTAAATGATCAAAATATGGTAGGGATCTCTTGTTCACAACTCATGAACTATGATATGCACTCTCCTACCAAAAATTGATTATAATAATCACCATTGACACACTATATAACCTAAACCTTTATAAACTCTAATAGGGTTTGAATACTCCTAGGTACACACTCAATGTACCACACACATTCAACTATTTTCCTTTTTGATAAATAGAAGGATATGAAAATGCTAATGAACTCATTAGGTCCTAGAGTTCAATCCATAGATATGATACCAAATGTAAAAACCTCGATGGGTTTGAAATAGATAAACATGATTTCTTAATTAAACACATACACTATAAATAGATTACACCATGAGAATTTAAGCAGTGATCATAAAAAATACTTTAAGTGTGATAATTGAAAATAAGCACATGACATCTAACAGTCACTGATCACTATCAACATATGAAACACATTATAATAAAAATATAGAGCCACTATTGGAACAATATATAGCCACTAATATCAATCCATAGTAAAAATATAATTGAAACTATTCATGATAATGTTTTGATCCAGACAACAATTCAGATGACAAATCGGGTGATGGGTCCACCCCATTTGATGGTGGAACTTTCGGGAGCCATAACTTTTGCACCGTAGCTCCAATTGACTCACCATTTGAACCATTGGAAAGATAATAATGAGGGGAAAATCTTGAGATGGCATGGAGCTCTTCTTAATGAAGTTTGACCCCCTAAAACCCAACATAAGTGTCCCAAATTTCTATTTTATTAGTCCAGTCTAAAAATAGTAAGTTTTTAAAAATAGTAATTCCTCGAATTCTGTATTGTTGTAAATCGTGGAATTCAAACCAATTCATCTCCATCAATATTGGTGACCTTACACATCTTCCCCACACCTTCAAAACATGTATAAATGAAGATGTAACCCGAAAGAGAAATCAGACATCTCTTCTCAGAGATAAGTATATGTTTGGGTCTACAATTTTGATAAATAAAACATCTCTTTTCAGAGATAGCATTATTTGAATTGTGTTGTTATTATTTTTTTGAATTATATTTCAACCAAATATTTTGAGTTTTGGATCATGTTTCAATAATAAATACAATGTAATAAAATGTACATAAATAATATACATAGCTCATCAGAGCATGAGTTCCCCAAAGTCTCTAGTATCTATAGTAATCTTAAGTGTTGTCTCCAAGTAAGTACTATTGTGGGGAGGGAGAATGTCATTTGAGTGATTTTCCACACCAACCATAGACCAACGATCCCCTATACTAATCTCATTAGGGAATGGCCATCCATTCATAGATGAGTAGATAGTGATGGCATGGGAATCTAGTGATATAAAATGGTACCCATGTGTTGGATGATTTCAAAAACTAAAGTTACAGTGTATCATATGAATCCCTTTATATTTCAATATATCACAAAAGAATATAAATCATACTCATGATATGAAAATGTCTCATGAAACATTACTTGGTCCTTTTTTTCAAGAATAATAAATAATAGCAATCTATATATCTATCAAAATTTATACACACCACTTGATCTGATTGCCTTCATTTAGAATCGTGATGCTAGTAATCTAGTGAAGCTCATCTCAATCTTTACTTAGTATTAGTAATGTGAGATTGGTTAAAATAATATAAACAAAATATTCATGTAGATTACGTCCTACTAGCAATCCTATAACATTATAAGCATAGGACTGATAAAAAGCATACATTTATTCCATTCAACATATGAATGGATCCCACATTAGTATCATTCTCATACTAGAAATAATGAATATAGTTTATACCATTTAGGTAAATATGTATTTGGCTACAACTTCTAAGTATCATAATTAGTTTCCAAACATACTACACCCTATTATAACCCATATCATCATAGTCTAGTGTTATAAAACATAACTACTAAGTTTCCATAATATGTCATAATAATGTAGTCTTAATGCATGAAACCTAATATTTTATTTAATCAGCTATATATAACAAAGCAAGTCACAATTCCCATAAAGCACATAATATTTTATCCTAGCATTCATTATACTTTCAAGGGTAGTATGCATCCATACATAAAGCCCTACTAACTGTCATAAAACATGTTATTCAAGTAAATAACCATCTCACATAAATTTAGTATGTCAAATGTATAAATGAGTTCTAAGTATACCAATTTTAATTTGCCACTACCCAAGTATGACATACATTTATATTGTATTACTCTATGACATCCCATAATATCATAGTTCATTGTTTATGAACACAAATACATAATTACATATAACCCAACTTATGATTTCCAAGAATCTAATGACCCACAATAATAATCAAGCAAGTACGAGATTATACCACTTAGGTATACCCTATTTTTAAACTTCATACTGTTATAATCTATAGGCACACATCATGATGCACTATTATATGTTATATATGTCTAACATTTATAAATATTAATACTCTCATAATATATACCACACAAAACTATTCAGTGTTGAAAATATATAAATTAATAGTTAGTCATGTTATTCTCAAAGAGTCAGCTAACTCGTAGCTAATTTATTCCATAATAATTTAATTTTAACAACTTAATTCTATTTCTAGGAGGTTGTTTTCACATGGTTATAGTTTCAGTCCCATGGGCATATTATGACTCATTTCAATCATATATTTATTTATAGGTAAAATTCCTATATATGAGTACTTGTACACGCAACATAAGTACTCAAATGATATTTAAAGACTATACCAATGATCATTTATACTTTTTAATCAATAACTCCTTATAATTTCATAAATCTTTAAGAACTTTCTAGCAAGGGGATAAAACATCTTCCATTATCGCTATCCTGATGATGGATCATGGAGAGGGATCCAAAACATTGATGTTAAATATCTTTACATAGTTATTTCTAAATTCCTTAAGAACTAATCTTCTATTATATCAATCAGAGGGAAAATAACTTTAGAATGTAATTCTAAAAACAATCTTGTTGAATGTAAGAAGTTTACTATAATACCCCCCCCCCCCCCCCCACCAAACACAATTCACTAATTTGTATGTGTTGTTTCACTTTATGAAATTCCCATGGTAGGGTGCAACATATTCTTTAAAATGACTAATTTGTTTGACTCCTCTATCATTATATACATTAATTCAAATCTCATAGTTTTAGGATAAGAAAACATTCATATTGATAATTGTAATAGAAATCATTATTTCATGGTTCACTAAATATATTTCAAATGGAATTAAACAAATTCTTTATATAAAATATTATCATGTAATTTATAAAAAATATGCATAAAAACTATTAAAATGAACTAGTTTATTACATAATGTACATGCAATATAGATCCATATTATCATATAATCATATTGTTAGAGGTACAATACACTAAGAGGGGGGTGAATCAGTGGTTGTAAACAACCCAATTCAATTTCCAAACCCTTGAAAATACTTAAGCATACAATACAATCATTCATGAAGCATACAAATCATTCATAGTCATGAATAATGAACATAATGCAAGATCACATAAATAACACAAGATCTATGTGGGAAACTCTATTAGGAAATAAAACCCACTCTCAATCCTACAAACACATAGACTAC
The DNA here is from genome assembly GCA_037957365.1 of Torreya grandis. Classification (NCBI taxonomy): domain Eukaryota; kingdom Viridiplantae; phylum Streptophyta; class Pinopsida; order Cupressales; family Taxaceae; genus Torreya; species Torreya grandis. Next base: position 2,004,461 of record JARHVA010001532.1, on the reverse strand, counting down.
TATCCTATAAGATGATCACAAACAAGAGACTGATCAAGTCCTTTTGATCAATAAAATTGGTTAAGTCCTTTTAACCTAAGGCCTTTAATGAAACAAAAGTTCCACAAGGAACACCTGCCCTAAAGATGATTAAGTCCTTTTGACAACATATTAGATCAAGTCCTAACATACAACATTGATCAAGTCCTTCTAACGAAAGGTCTTTAGTGAAACCCTACTTTAGAAGGAGCAATTACCCCTAAGGAAGATCAAGTCCTTCAAACCATCCTTGAAAAGAACACTTCTAGCTTAAAACTAATGTCTTCACCACTTAATGGTGGACCTCTTGATTATTTTACAACTACATAAAAGCTCTCTTTAACTCATATAAGCCTCTCACATAGGCATGCCATAATCTCTCTCCTTCTTCACTCAAATAGTCCTCATATGTACACTTAGATCTCTTTGCACAAATTCAAACTATAAGATCACCATACTATCATTAGAAACATGACCTACAAATCATATACATAGTCCTTAATCTCCTTGACTCTTCAACTTAATAGTTGGGCACTCTCAATCTCCTCTTATTTCTTTCACTCTCCAAATCTCTCACATATAATTATCTTGGACATAAAATCTTTCCCACAAAGTATAGATATCACCATATTTGATTTCACTATATATAGAGATATCATAAATTATCAAGTATAAATTAATCTGTGTTATCCACAATACATACCTTCACCCTTAAGGCATATCACATGGGTCACACTTATGCACAACACACTTTCAAATAGGCCTAAGTCATTTTTAGGTCTTATGGAGACCCATTTAGCTCTTTAACACTTCTTCAAGCATAAAAAGAACACATTACCACTTAAAAACACATAGGTCCACTCCTTATGTCCCCTAGGACATCCTCAAAAGATCATATTCACCTTTGCTCACTTTTGTGTATGCTCAATCAACTCAAATAGAGACCTTATACATAAGAACACCATTTTTGAACATATAGTCAACTTATTAAGCATTATTAATACTCAAAATAGATTGATCACACCTAAAAAATACTCACAAAGAATCCTTATAGAGTCTAAAACACTCCCTAATAGATAATTCACCATGAAACATCAAAATAGCATCCACATAAGATCAAAAAATCTTATCGGGTCACTTACAATCCATGAATGAACACATAGTCAACTTCTATGGTCAATATATTTAACTATAATAATTTTTAGATCTTCAAATCTATATTTACATATGCACCTTGGAGTCCTCTACCACTTTGATTTTTACTACATGAGCAAATTTATCTTCTATTAAAATATATGGACAAATTATAGAGTTATAGTTTTTCCCTATGTTAAATTCAAATATTTAAGTGGCAATAGTCATATTTAAACCTTGGAAACTTTTCAATCATCCTATGTCCTCTCAACTTTAGATCAATTACATACCATTGATCTTGTCCAAAATTTAATGCATAATCTATCAAAGTTAAATGTTAAACCTTAGTCACTTTGACCTCATCTCGTGTAATCTTGAAATGTTGACTCAATGCACTCCATAAATCTCTATAGATCAACTAGGTATTTAACTATCAATCTCATCATCTGATCAATCTATATGAATACCTATTCACCATTGGATCTTTATCTTGTACCTTTGGTCAATCATTAAATATTGTGCACCTGTGCTCATCTCACTACTTCTTGACTTCTTAGAGTAATATGCACCATTGATCTTGCTTGAACTTTAACTTGTGTAGAAATGACTAAGTATGGGAACCTTGCTTATCTACCTAGAATGCCAAATTTTGACCTTAAAAAGTTTTTCCACACTTTGATGCATGATCTCAAGTTTGGACTAGATGATCTCCTCACATAGGAAAATCCAACCATATAAAAATATTCACCTAGAACCTACCCATGTGTGATATATGCCATCATTAACATGCTCACTCAAAATTTTCTTCCACAGAGCCAACTATGTCAAAACATTCTTGGAATGCTAACTTTGCTCATGCATATATATTAATGCCCTTCATCGTGTGATCTAAAATTAGGCACAAATCAATTATGATCAAAATTGAATAAAACCATATGATCAATTTATATTGACACCTTCACATTTGCAAGATACAACACCATCAAAATTCTTTCTCAGCTCTTCCTAGCCACATATAAATTTGTCAAAGTATGGGAAAATAATGAATTTTGACTGAGAATCCAACTTTACACCCTCATATCTTTGACTAAAGTTCTACTAATGACTTGAGATTTAGAGCATATTAACTAGGGACTAATGTAAATAACCCATATGATTCCCTTCTCCTAAAATTTTTACATGTGAAAGATATTCCCTTATCAAAATTCTTACTTGGCTCTTCTTGCCACTTTGCAAATTTGGCTAAGTTTGGGAAAACATTGTCAAAATGCTTGGAACCCCAACTTTGCACCCACATATCTTTGACTACACTCAGGCACATGACCTAAGATTTATTACATAGTAACTATGTAAAATTTTTATCACAACCATATGACCAAATCCCCCTTAATCATTCACATGTGGTGATGGTGATGTCATCAAACTGCCTACTCAGATTTTTTACCACTAGACGCAAAGTGTCTAGATGAAAACTATAGACAACCAGATGAATTTCACTTATGAACACAATATCGAAAATCATATATAACATCTTAAGGACATATTTCACATTATTAAACCACCATAATCATCTTTTAACATCTATAATCATGAAAAAATTGAAGATCAACCAAGCCTCTTTTAAGCACACTAGGACAAACGCATTTCACACTTTGTCATTATTACTTAGGCTATCAAATCACTTCATATACTCATAAGGAAACCTCCATGACATCAATAATAAATATCAAAAAATCTCCCCCTTTTTCATTAATGTCAAACAATCATCATATATAACAAAATATAGTTCACCTTCTCTCTCTTCAAGTATTCCCACATTAAGAAATTTCTCCCCTTTTGACACAATGATAAAATGGGCACCAAATAATATTGAGGACTTGAAAAGACCATAAAAAATAGTAAAATACCATATTGTAATTATTATACAAATTCTCCTTTACTTTGAGCCTACCTCTTCTTGCCTTTACAACCTTCATCTTGCTCCATGCCAACACTCTTCTTCACAATCACAATAGCTAATTAAGATAGAACATAAAAAACACTAAAATATGATGGAATTCACTAAGAAACATCTAAGAGGGAATCACCCTAATACCTTTGATCCATTTCATCATTTGAGCATCTTCATATCTCTACACACCATGAAGAACCACCACACAGGCTTACTAGGCTTCTCTCTCAAGATAGTTCTATGACTACCAACATAGAATCATACCACTAATTAATCAAAAAACATGTTCTAAACCAACTTGAGATATCACCTCCAAACATTCATGTTTTTATCTTTTGTATAAACTAAACAAAATCACTTCTTCTCACTAGGCCTGTCTAGTCCTCTTGTATCCCTACGTAAAACTTGCAAAGCCCAAAACTTTCTATATACACAACTTCAATACCTAAAACATCATATATAGATAACTCTCATATGTACCTTTAATCACATTAATTTTAAATAACTAGATAATCATCTATAACATACTTCCTTTACAAATCTACTACCTAATAAGGCCTCCAACTTGATAAAAATATGAATAAATTGAGCACCACAAACTTTCAAATCCATGTGAATATTGATTTGACAACCCATTTGGCTTATTAAACATATTGAGAATCCTAAGAACTCAACTCATAAGGAAGACCACTTTTCTAGTAGATCCTAAAACCCTAGAATCTTGAAACAAACAAAGTCAGCAAAACACCTTCTAGTCAACGTCCACCTATGAAATTTCTTATACACCTGGAGATAACCATTACACACTTCTAGACCAAGATTTGAGAATCCACACCATTAGGAACCTTGACCTCCTATAACCCATTTTGGGACCTATTCTAATTGATATCACTCAACTCTAATCTTCTAGGACCATCTTAAGAATACCATATCAACACTTTCTTTTCTACTGAAAGGAGTTTATTAAGAATCATAGATAGAGTAACCCTCTATAATTCAAATATCTAAAATGAAAATAAATCCTCGTATTTCATATCCTCATTGCTCAATTGATACTTATAGTTCTTCTTCTTTGGTTTTAGAGAAATAACTTCCTCATCTACTACAACATTCTCATTTTCTTCTAAGATTGTATTATCAATACGTGGAGATAACACATATTAATGGCATGCCTCTTAATCTAAAGAATCTTCCTTATATCTTGGAGCCTCATCACTAGGTATAGAAAATTGATGTTCTTTCTATTAATCTTGCTTAACAATAGTATAATGTTCACTCAGATCCATACTTACCTTAGAAGTAGCCTTAACCAATACTTTGGTCTTCTCCTTGAGCTTAGTCTCTTCATTCTCAACATGAGCAGATAATGAGACCTCTTGGGACTCTTCAACTTCTAAAGCATTCTCCACCATAACAAATAGATTACTTAGACAAATAGACTCATCATGATTCTTACTTATCACCTTTGGTTTCCATGAGTTAACTTGCCTTCTTCCTTACATTCTTAGAGTCTAATTGAATCTTTTCTAAATTGTAGGCATTTGTCTATAAAACTTAATAATGTAACCTTTCTATTCACAATTGAATCATACCATAATTTTTTCAATAATATCTTTTTGCCTATCCAAATTTGGAAAAAATCTTACAATGTGTCATATGTCAAAACAACTATAGGACTCAACATTTTTTGAAGGGAACTCAACTTGTCTTACCTTGTTTGGACAAAAAATATCAATGTTTCCAATGTCATGAAAACTGAAGCAAACTACTCTTTTTGAAGAATAATTACCTTGCCTTTCCTTATTTGGACAATGCTTATAAAAGTGTCTTTCATTAAGATAATTTAAGCACTTAACCTTGATTACTCCTTTTGATTTATGACCCCCATCATAGTTTCATGAAAATTCATTCTTAACATGTCTTCTACATTTTCTAGCTTTATGCCCAAACTGATTACGAGTATAACCATTGAATTTTTCATAACTCATGGCATTTGGATGTTTAATCTGATTTGTCTTCAAAGGTTAATCCACCTTATTTAGATTAGTCTTTATTTTATCTTGAGTTACATTTTGTTCTTTTTCATATCCAAGATTATTTCTATCACTAACATGATTTCGACCACTCAAAATATTGTCTAGATCACATGATCTCTTTTCAAATGTCACAAATGTCTTCACCTTACTAGATGTCTTTTCTAACTTAGAATTCAAAGCCTCTTTTTTATAAACATACCTTAAACATTCATCTTCTTTAGCTTTTAGGCTTGTAGACAAGATTTACAATTGACAACTAAGATGCTTGACCATATCTTCATGCTCCTTGGCATCTTTATCCATTCTTGCCTCAAACACTCTAAATTTATCTTCAAAGTCCTTGAGTTTATATTTCATCTTCTTATTGATCTTATTCTCAATCTTCAATTATTTAATAGCATTCATCAATACATTCTCATAATCCACCTCATCTTCATCATTATCTAATCACTCTAAGTAGATCCTAATGTGAGAAAATTCCTTCCTTAGCCATGAACAAAGCTTCATATTTATTAGGACCATCATTTCTTGATCATATTTTGAGTCATCGTCTTCACTCTCATCTGATGAGATGCAATCTTATTTGGTGTATAGACTCTTATTGTCTTTGGAATACTTCTTGTTATCAAATATTTTGAATCCCCCTTTATTTGTATCAGACCTGAATGATCTATTTCCATCATCATGACCTTGATCATGCTCTTCATCAGTATCCTTCTTGTACTCATGAGGGCACTTATCAAAATGTCCTACCTCTCCATAATTGAATCATTTCTAAGGTAGCTTACCCTTATACTTTCCTGAACCTATTCTCAATTTATTTATAAGCAAAGAAATTGGTTCATCCTCATCAATATCAAAAATGTCATCTTCCTTGGGTTTCTTACCTTGGACCTTACTTTTTGTCTTCATCTTTGTTTTGAATTTTTCTTCCTTATTTGGTGGCATATCATAATTTACTCTCATCTCATATGTAGTAAGGGTGTCATGCAATTGATCCATCTTCAACTGAGAAAGATCGTGAATTTCTTTTATAGTAGATACTTTTTGGATCAAATTTAAGGGATAGAGATATTAATACCATTTTAACTATAGTAGCCTCTTTAAGGTTCTCTCCAATACCTCTAATGGTGGTTACAATCTCATAAACTCTCTATAGAAAGGATGCCATAGAATCTTCTCCTTTCATTTTGAGGATCTCAAATTATCTTTGATGAGTCTAAAACTTTACCAAATTAACCTTTGAATCTCCTTCAAAAATAGTCTTTAATTTATCCCATATTTAATTGTTAGATGTGCAATGAATTACTTTGGTGAACTCAGTTTATGTAAGACCACAAGTGATAGCAATCATTTCCTTAGAGTTATTCTCAAATAGCTTCTTTTTTACAACACTAGATGGAGGAATAGTAAGAGAAAAATAACCATCTAAAACAAATTTCCATACATAAAACTCTAAGGACATAATGTATGTCTTCACCGTAGAACTTTAAAATGCATAATTGAATCCATTGAACATCAATGCTTACGTAGTATAGAAACCTCCTTGCACATTCTGACTAACCGTTATACCTTGGATCACCTTCAAGATATCAAAATTTTACCAAAGGATGTTGCTCTGATACTAATTATTAGAAGTACAATCCATTGAGAGGGGGATGAATTAGTGGTGGAAAATAATCTAGTTCATTTTCCAAACCCTTGCAAATACTTAAGCATATAATACAATCATTCATGAATAATGTAGATCATCCATAGTAGTGAACAATAAACATGGTGTAAGATGATATACACAACACAAGATCTACATGGGAAACCCTCTTGGGGAATAAAACCCACTCTCAAGCCTAAAAAGACATGGACTATTATCCTATAAGATGAGCACAAACAAGAGACTGATCAAATCCTTCTGATCAAGAATTTTTGTCAAGTGCTTCTGACTTAAGGCCTTTAGTGAAACAACAGTTCCACAAGGAGCATTTACCCCTAAGATGATCAAGTTCTTATGACCACCTACTCAGTCATGTCCTTCTAACCTACAACCTTGATCAAGTCCTTTGACTAAAGGTATTTAGTGAAACCCTAATTCATAAGGAGCAACTACCCTTAAGGAAGAGTAAATCCTTTAGATCCTCATTGGAAAGAACACTTCCACCTTAGAAATGATGTATTCAACACCTGATTATGGACCTATTGATTATTTGAAAACTACACAAATTATCTCTCTAACTCATATAAACCTTTCATATATTCATGAAATAATCTCTCTCCTTTTTCACTCAAGTAATCCTCATATGCACACTCATATCTCTTTGTACAAATTCAAACTTTAACAACACTATACTATCATCAAAAACATGACCTAAAGATAATACACATAGTCATTAATCTCCTCTAATCATCAAATCAACAACTAGGCACTCTCACTCAACTCTCCTTTCCTTCATTCTCCAACTCTCTCAAACACAAGTCTTTCACACACAAAATCTTTTCCACAGTCTAGAAATCACCATTTTTTATTTCATTTTATATATATATATATATATATATATATATATATTAAATTATCAAGTACACATTAATCTTTCTTGTCCATAATACATTCCTTCACCCTTAAGGCATCTCACATGGATCACACTTAAGCAAAAGACACTTTCAAATAGGCCTAAGTCACTTTTAGGTCTTATGGAGACCCATTCAACTCTTTGTCACTTATATGAGCATAAAAATAACACATGACCACTTCAAAATATAGATATCCACTCCTTATGTCCCCTACAACATCCTCAAATTATCATAGTCACCTTTGATCACATTTGTGTATGCTCAATCAACTCAAACAGAGACCTTATACATAGGAACACCGTTTTTGAACATACATTCAACTTATTAAGCATTTTTCATACTCAATATAGATTGATCAGACCTCCAAAATACTCACATATCATACTTATGGATCCTACAACACTTCATAATAGGAAATTAACCATGAAACATCAAAACAATAGATACATAATCTCAAACAATCTTTTTAGGTCACTTACATTCCTTACACGGACACACAGTCAACTTCTAGGATTAATATCTTTGACTATACTCACTTTCAAATAGTCAAATCTATATTTCTAAGTGTGCTTTGGAGTCCTCTACCACTTTTATTTTTACTACATGATAAAAAATTTCTATAAAAATATATAGACAAATTATAAAGCTCTAGTTTTTCCCTATGTTAAATTCAAATCATTAAATGGCAACAGTCATAGTTAAAACTCAAAAACTTTGCAATCATATCATGTCCTCTTATATTTAGATCAATTAAACACCATTGATCTTGTCCAAACATAAAGTCATAGTCCATCAAAGCCAAATGCTAAACCTCAATTAATTTTACGTCATCTCATGTAATATTTAAATGTTGACTCAACACGCTCCATCAATCTCTATAGATCAACTAGGTTTTTAACTATCAATACTCACTATTTGATCAATCTATAAGAACACTTACTCACCATTGGATCCTTATCCTATACCTTTAATTAGTATTTAAACATCATGTACCTATCCACATCTTTCTACTTACCAGCTTCTTAAAGCAATACACACCATTGATCTTACTCAAACTTTAACTTGTGTAGAAATGACTATGGGAACTTTGCTTATCTGCATGGGAGGCCAACTTTGGACCTTAATAATTTTTGTTGTGTTTCGATGCATGATCTCAAATTTGGACTAGATGATCTCCTCACACAGGAGAATATAACCATATAAAAATATGCTCCTATAATCCACACATGTATGATATATGCCATCATCAACATGCTCACTCAAAATTTTCCTAAAAGGCCAACTTTGCTCATGCATATCTTTTGATGTGCTTCATCACATGATTTTAAATTAGGCACAAATCAACTATGGTCAAAATTAAATAAACCTCTATGATCAATTTCTCTTGACACCTTCACACATGAAAGATATAACACTATCAAAATTATTACTCAGATCTTCCTGGACACATACAAACTAGGCTAAGTATGGGAAAAAATGAATTTTATTTGAGAATCCAACTTTGCACTCTCATATCTTTGATTGTGCTTCGACACATGACTTGATATTTAGTGCATATCAATTAGAGACTAATTTAAAGAAACCCATATGATCACCTTCTCTTAAAACATCCACACATGTGAGATATTCTCTTATCAAAATGTTTACTCAGCTCTTCTTGCCACTTTGTAAATTTGGCTAAGTATGGGAAAACATTGTCAAAATGCTTAGGAGCCCTAATTTGCACCCACATATCTTTGACTGTGCTTAGTCACATGATGTGATATTTAACACATAGAAACTAGATAAAAATGTGATCATAACCATATAACTAACTCCCTCTAACTCATCTACACATGAAAATGGTGATGTCATCAAATTGACTACTTAGATTTTTTGCCACTAGACCCAAAGAGTTTAGATGAAAACTATGGACAACCAAATGAATTCCATATATTTACACAAGATTTAAAATAATAGATAAGATCATAGGGACCTATTTCACATTATCCAATCACCATACTCATCCTTGAACATCTCTAACCATGCCAAAATTGAAGATCAACCAAGCCTCCTTTAAGCACACTAAGACAAACACATTTCAAACTTTATCATTATTAATTAGGCTATAAAATCACTTCATCTACTCATAAGGACACCTCCATGACATCACCATGACATCATTGACAACTTTCCAACACATATTCCACAAGTAGCTTAACAAGTATTTGATTGTAGTGATAACCTTTAAGCCTAAGATCATGACTTCATGTCCTTAACTCTCTTTTTGTATAGATCATAGACATATATCGTGGACAAATAAAATAAATATTTTAGGTTTAGTGACCTCCATCTATACTCCATAACCTAAAATGAAACTGTTGGCCATGTCATTTGAGCTAAAATTTTATGAAATTGGCATTCAAGTTAATAAAGTTTTTGATGGTGAGTGTTTGATACATGGACCACCACTCTTTCCAAAGAAATTTGAAATTATTTAATTTAATTCATATATTATGTGGCAAAGTATATACCTAGATTTGTGGCATAATAGAACAAGTATCGTTACATAACTATATATCAAGCATATAATACGATTTTTCAAATTATAGCTCCATATAATGATTTTCTCGTTGTATGCATGAATATACGATTTATAATTGGAATTACTATTATAAAATCACTATATCAGTATATTAAGTAATTTCAAATAATACACAAATAACTGTAAAAGTATATACAAGAATTATTTACTATGACTGGCTATAAATCACTAAGGTTATATATCTAGGCAATTACTAATCATTGTGCTTCTAAAATATATAATTAATGCATTACTTCTCGTTGAATTTCCATTTAATTTAGACTAAATGGTGCATTGTAGGTTGATGATACTTGTATTAAGACTCAGTAAGTGGTTGTAGTGTATTTACTTCTTTATTGCCAAATTGTTGGATGATTTTGTAAATATCTTAGTGGGTTATATACCTATAATATTTTATATAAGAACTAGACATTTTATATAAATATCCATTATAAAAAACTATATAATTTAATCAAATTCCATTTAAACTATTTTATCCCTAACTATTATTAGAGTGATAACACTAATTTGATAACTATTATCAAAGGGATAATTAGATAATTATAATTCAAGCATATTACCATTTGTAACTCTGATAAATAGCTTGAACTATTATAACAAATTATGCCATTTATATAAGAACCAGACATTTTATATCTATAACTATAATATTTTGTAATTCCATTATCTATGATCTACCTATAATATTTTATATAATAATTAGACTCACTATGATCCTATTTGCACATACTAATTTTATATAAATCAATATTACCTAGATTGGAGATTGAGATCATGTTTGACTTGTTGTTGAGATCCCATTATATAAATCCTTAAATCATAGATGTTCAAAGTATCAAAAGGATCAGAACAGATTTCAAAGGAAGACCTATATGGGATGAAAAATCTCTGAAAGTGATGAGCAGATATCATCAAAGATGGGAGATGGCATGAAAAAGAGAACTTGGGTTATTATAACTTATATAATTTTGTGTCATTTATGGGCTAACAAAAAGATCTTTGAGGTATTCACCTCCACCTACTACTATATCTAAACTGCTATAAAAATGAATTGCTTTTGAAATAGTTTTGATATAGGTAATAATAAGTCTTATATAACTTACAATCTATTTATACTAGTTTTACATATAATATGTAGAGATTTACAAGTTTATAACTCATGGTTTACCCAGATTTCAACAATTTCCAACATGAATTCACCAAAATGTAATTACATAACCAACCTGGAAAATTTTCTTTTCTACACTTTTTCACTATGCTACCTTCTTTCCCTCTATGTTGTGCCTTTTTTCTCTGCCCCTTTGTCCTAAGTATCATTATTCTATTTATGGAAAAGGGGCCTAGTTTTTTATTTTAAAGATTTTTCATTACTTTATTTCTTTTATTTATTTTATGACTTTTCCCTTTTTCTTTATCTTTTTATCTTTATCTTTATTTTTATTTCCTCTTTCTTTTTGTTTTATTCCATTTTATTTCTTTTATGGGAATTTATTTCCTTTTTCTACTTTATACACCTTTTAGAATATATATATACTAATTAATAACAATAATAAGACTTACTAATAAATCAATTAATTTATAAATTCAACTTTATTCTAATTACACAAATTATAAATCATTAATGGTTATAAATATTACTAGCACAAAATCACACAAGATGAGTTTTAAATAACCAATAAGCTAAACCAATCATGTGCCATCAATTTTAAATGTAGAAACATTAAACACACTATGCTAACCATTCATTATGCATCTAATATATGCTAGTTATTGTGGTGTGTGCAGGGTTCTAGCTAGGTTTCTCTATCATCCTCTAACATCTCCATCTATGTCACCCTCTCCAATGATGTTCTTCCTCAATCACACTCTGAGGGATGAGTCCTCCTTCATCAACCTCACAACAAATAGGTAATTAGGCCATAACAACATGATAAACTTACATCATAAAATATAGTTGAAATAAAAAACTGGCATGTTTGTAATGTAAATATATACACTAAAACTAACTCATAATAATGTAAATATGTAATATAATCAATATGATACCATCCCATAACAACATATATCTCAAATCATATCCAAAATTAACCAAATTAAATGTGTTAGCTATAAATATTCATGAACAATCAAAAAGTATTCTTAGCAAGGAATCAAAATGTAACAATATTGTTGAAAGTAGAGATAAGTCCCTCCCAAAATAATTTATCTATTTAATTTTTTGAATGTCCTTGTTTTAGGTTAACCAATAATTTTAAATGTTGGTACATCTTTGATGATGCCAACACCTTTCTCTAATTCACTTTATCGTGAATGAAGAATGAAAATTTTAATCTAAAAATTAGTGGTATCTTGAGAAAATTTGATACCTGTAATATGAGTCCAATTGAATCATCACTATATGGACCCCAAAGTATGATACCCATATTTTTAATAATATGTAAATAACCTACACATAAATTTTTGAAAGAGTTCTAAATTCTAGAAAATGGTCAATTTTATGAATGATGAATATATTGGAAGCCCCAATAATAGGATCAATCAATACTTAAATAAATAGGTGAATATGCTCTTCCTTAAAATATTTAATGGCATTCAAAATATCAATAATTATTAAATCAACATCCACACCAACAATGAACATTGCACATGAAATCTTCTAAAATCAATGGCCAAAGACATGGGGGGCCATATGATCGCTGAAGTTTTTTGCATCTATCCCACAAAGTTGTCCTTCATCATTATCTATATATTTTATCAATATTCTTTTTTAATCTAGAGATAATTCTTCCCATATTTTATATTTTTTGAAATACTTTCATTCATGACATAAATTTTCAAACCTTTTCACATAAAATTTATAATGCTCTGTTACTTCTTTAGGTGTGATTATTTTTTATGCTAGAAGTGTTAAATCATGATTGGTGAAATAATATATAATTTTTAATAATATGTTACTTTCTAGCTTTAATTTTTTTCATCAAGTGTCCATGTTGTTGTATCCAAGAGTTTTCAAGAAAGAAATAAACCCTTTTTCTAATAAATATGCTTTTCTATTTTTTATTTATCTAGAAGGCCTTGAATATTTCTAAGTGTTATTGTACCAATAATATTTAAATCTATTTTTATCTAAAATAGGTAAAGTACCACTTTCATAAAAATCAAACACCTTATCAAAATAATCCCAAATGGATTTTTCTATGAAAAGAAGACATTTTCTCTCCTACATTTGTTAGGTTGAAAAGTTCTTTTGTGTGAATAAGTGTCTATCTTGTTCATGTATTTCTTCTATAATTTTTTTATGTAATTTAAGATTATTCCAACTTCCTAGTTGGGTAAGGTCACATGAAAATAATTTTTTTTACAAATAAAGCCTTATAAATCACTTAATTTGCTTCATTATATTCATTACATATTTTGTGAACAATGTAGAACAAAGTAATTATTTTTAGAAATCTTGCCCTTCTAACAGAACATTTTTTCTCAATGATATTGAATTGTATTTCTCCTCTAAAATAATTCTTCATTGTGCTATAATTATGTGTTGGACATCTTCCATATTGAACCTTACGATATTTTTATCCATCATATAATCAAGGACATATTTTGACATTAGCATCCCCCGATTCATAGAGCTATATAATAGTATTCAAGGCATAATTGCTAAAGTAAATATACTATATAAAGAATTTACTATGTCTGATCAAAATTTTGTGCTAACAAAAGTGTATCAACCTTTTGTTTGAGCTTATATTTCTCCATCAGTGTGAGTAATTGTATAGCCTTTTTCAAATATGTATACAAATAGGTTTCCCTTGGTTGTCTTATTTTTTTCAATGTATTTTATATCATGATTGTAGGGTATCTTAAATACATATTTACATGGTGACAATTATATGAAGTTGTTGCCCCTTTTCATGTTTTTTTTCAACATATTTTGTATTCTAAGGATCAAATTATCTCTATCTATCAACCCAGACATTTCAAAGTTGTCATAGTTATTTAAATGAAACCCAAATGTTTCACAAGAAGGAGAAACATTAATTTTTTCTCAATTTCATTTTACTAGGTGTAAATTTATTGAAATTAATTGTAGCAAAATGGAAAAAAAATTATTCTCTATTCCACACTTCTAGTTGGAATTTAATATCATCTTCAAGTTCATCCTTATCACAAGTAAGGATTATTCCAATATGAGAATATTATTGTATAGTATAGTTCTAAACAAATAATTATCTACATGCATATTTTTCAAAGTAAACAACTCAAAATACCAATCAACAAGAAGAATTTTGTTGCCACCATAAAATACAAGATGGAAATATAGATTTAATTTTAGTTTTGGTAGTTTAAATGGTACTATATCCAAATTTTCTTAGATTGATGTGTTCTTCTACCTTTAAAGTGAGGGAATTTTTTTTCTTGCCTAAAGACCATATACAAAGTAATTAAAATGATTTGAATATTGAACTTTTGTAAATTCTAAGTTGCATATTTTATCACGTAAAAAATTATTTGTGATTAACTAGTGATTAATTATATATCAACAAATGTGAATTCTATACTATAATATAAAATAGATATTAAATCTTCATAATATATGTTGGGTGAATATTTTGTCGGCCAGCTAACTAGTGACCAAAATAGTTCCTATCACCATAGCATAAGGAGATTAGTCGGCCAGATGTGCAGGTTTATTGCATCAGCAGGGGATAAATCTCTCCTCTCATCAAGGGGAGGTTCCCTATAGATATGCAGCAGATGCAGGAGGCTATATACTATATATATATGCAGAAAGTAAGACACAGGGGGTAGGATAAACCATACATCTCTCTTCTTTCAGAGATGATGCTGACAAATAGAAGAGAAATATTGGGTGATGGGGAAGGTGCTTCTCTTCTTTTAGAAGCAACTTTCAGCCAAGAGCCAGATTCCTTCCTAAATAGTAGAAATATTGATGAAGCAACAAAAGGCACTTCTCTTCTTTCAGAAGTGCTTGTTCTTTTAGGTAACAGGAATCTTTCTGGTAGCAAGTAACTGGTAATAGGGTAACCAGCAGCCTAAAATGTAGTGCAAAGTCTCCACCTCGACTGCCCAAAGAGTATATCACAAAGGATAATGGGGGCACAAAGTCTCCCCAGAATCCTCAACACAAAAAGGAAAGGAAAACACAGACTGAAATCAATTGTGAAAGCACAAAGTCTTTGCATAGTTGGTTTCAGGACACTTCTTTGTTACCTTCACTAATTCTATGCACCAAATTAAATGAATAAGGACACCTACAAGTTAGAATAGCACAAAGTCTGGAAAAACCTGCTTTCTCATTCAAATAACAAGGAAAATGAAATTACAACCTGAGCTCAAAGTCTCAGTCTTCTTTCAAAATGGGCAGAGTTTCATTCTTGTAAAATATGAGAAGTCTCTCTTCCAACAAATGAGAGATTACAATATATAGCCCTCTAGAAAGACTTGGGCGCTTGTTTTTCATATGTCAGCCCATGCCGTGCATTTAAGGCCTTGAATGCATTTTTAGGTTTTTTTAAAGGACTACATTAAAAATAAGGCAGCTATCTTAATTATGGCATGCCATTTCATCCCAAATCTGGATCATCTGGTCTGTCCCTTCTGACGTCTGTGCAGCTATTCATTCATCTTTACTTCATGGAAGAAAAACAGGTCGCGTCCTTGGTTTGGTACACTTAGAAGTCTACTCGATCCACTATTTTATCTGTTGGAAATAACTCTTTCGAAGATATTTCTGATCCTTCAGTCTCGCTCCTCCCTTCACTACTTAAATGCTTCTTCACTCTTTATAGCCCTTCTTGTCTATGTCTTTGGGGGGGTCCTTTATGCATCTTTGACAAGTGGCAAGTTCCACTGTTATGTAATTCATTAGAAACTCATGGAAAATGGAGTCCACGACACGTTTTGCCTAAGTAACTCAAAAGAACATGAATGCAAACACTTGCCACATTCGCTGCACTTTGTCTTCTTCCATCGGGCACTTTTCCACGAGCTTTTCTCTTCCTACTACAATTTGAGCTATTGGGCTATCTTTCCAGCCAGTCACTTGGTCTTTCCTTTAATTTATGTGCTTTATTTGAGTTTCAACGGATATTCCCTTATGTTAAATTTGACATCCACGGGGACAGCATCGGTTGACTGTTGCTTGAACCATGCCTTTGAACCAAAACATTGAACCAATCGGTTGAACCAAAATTGGTTCAAGCCGATGGTTCAATTGAATGAACCAAGCTAATGAACTAAGTATTGAACCAAAAGATGCTGAAACAAAGGGAATGAACCACCCGAGTGAAATAAAGCATTGAATCGCTTGGTTAAACCGAGCCCGTTCTTTTGGTTGAACCCGCCATTGAACCACCTGTTTGCTGCTTCTCTCTTTGATTGAGACCACTTTTGAGCTTTTAAACCATGTTGAACTATTAAACTTTGAACTCTTTTGGTTCAAAGTTCAATCAGTTCATTGGCATATTCTGTGACTCGCTTGAACGTTACTTCCTTTATCTTTCTAAGCTTTGGTTAAACCTTCGAACCTTGAACCCATTGAACCATGTTGAACCATTGAATCCCCTTTACGAAAAAATCTTAAAGATGAGGAATTTGAAAGCTCAGAACAAATTTTGAGAAGGGAAGAGAGAAATTTTGGTCTGTAGGTTGTCCCAAAAATGAGTGGCATTTTTCGGGGACAACAGCTGGCTTCAGTTGGGGAACTACCTTCAGTTACAAAAATCAATTAAAGGGAGTAGAATCCAGAATCTCCAATGCCTTAGAAGCATGCCATTGGGCCACAGAGTCATGCTTTCCAAAAATGAGAGACAATAAGAATAAAAGCAAACAAAACAAAATAGAAATTAAAACTGTACAAGTATACATATATACAGAGGTGATGATCTGACACTTCAAGAATTGAAGTGTTTCAAATGCTACCCACTACGAGATAGTGAAAATGGTGTGCCATCCTGATAAACCAGCAGGAAACCATTTTGTCCCCAGAAATGGTAACGGGCAAATGGAGCTCTCCATGAAGAAACTAATTTTTTACATCTTCTTGTTGACTCTTTCCTCTTCTTGCCCCATGGCAGGATGTGGTCTTCAAACCAAAAATTATCACTCCTTATTGTCTTGGTGATGGATTCCTTTGCCTGATTTTGATTTGTAGCAGCATGGTCCAATATTATAACTTGTTGTTCTGCTGGTCCAGCCCAGCACATAATTGGATCATCCAAGTCAAATTCCTAAAAAATTGTTAGATTATCATCTCCTTTGATGTCAAGGAGTTTAATTTCTTCATCTTGAGCAATCTTCAATTTAGGCAATAGAAATTCACCTCCAACTATGTTGTTGGTGTTGTTGACTTGCAAATTGCATGAAGGAAGAATATCTCTTTGAGGAGATATCAACACAGTCCCAACTCCATCATTGGTAGAAGAATTGTTGTCATCATCAAAAGTTGATCTCTTAGCAAATTTCTCCTCATTAGAGATGAAAGATCCTTCCTTATTTATAATGTGCTCTACCAATTCCCCTGAAATCTTGTTTAGATCAATTATTGAATTGTCAGCTATAGGACTTTCATCTGTAGGAACATGAGCATCTTCTATGGTAAAGAAATAATTACCATTCCCTGAAGATTCAAACAAAATTTATGCTGCAGGGGATGATGTTTGGGTAACCACATACTTTACTTCCTTTTTAGGAAGTAATCTTTTCATCATGCCCTAGACAGGGATCCTTGCCTCAGATAAATCCATTTTCAGTTCTCCTCTCACGTCCTTGCGAAAATTCCATCTGAGCAAAATACCATGAGACGCTGGAACTTCAGCCACTAATACAGTCATTTTAATCCTCTTGTCCGAAAAGGCTGCAAATGCAAATTGAGCATCTTTGATCTACCCAGCAATGGCACTTGCTTGTTCTCCATGGAGAAACATCTACCAAATGTCTTTGTCAATGTGAGACCAAGAGACTCAGCAACTTTAGCAAGCATGACATTGTCTAAAGCTCCAGAGTCAATGATGGAATTATTCAACTGATGTCCATTTATCAGCAATGAGACATAAAAAGGTTCAGTCCTGCCAGGAGCAGTAGGGGGAGTGGTGATAAGGTTGTTCTTGGCAGCATCACACATCATTTTGGGAATTGCTTGCTCAATAGGGATGTCCTTGTTTTTAACATAGTGAACCAGTCTATCTAATTGCTCGAGATGGGACTCTTTTGAAATTGCTGGGTCCTTTGGTTGGAGAGGAAGAGTAGATCCCTGCTTAGCAATTGAGACTGTTGGTTGAGGTCACTCCCCTGCTTTCTCCTTATCAGCTTGTTGAGCTAATTGATTTTTGGACCGGGTGAATACAGCATATGACCCTTCAGCTGCATTACCTTCATGCCTAGGTTGAACCTGGTAATTCAAGAAACCAATATGGGAGTCGCCAGCCAATTCTTCTTCTTCCTCAGTGAAGAGATTAGCATCATTTTCTTGATATAATTTAGGCTGATAAGAAAAATTTGATTCTGTCTCAAGATATCCCATTGCTGAATTAGTTAGAAGAGCTTCCAAGGCAAGTTTTTCTTATGGAGGAGGAAGAGGATTTTGTTGTCCTTGGTTTCTGGCAACATTGCCCTAATACGCCTGATTTTGAAATGTCCTCTTGGGCATATCTTTGTATGTGGGGGTAGATGACATTCTTTGTGCCATTTGCTTTTTGAGAGCCAGCATTTCATTTGCTAGCTTTTGTACCATCAGGTCGGTGGTGACTGCAGGTGAATACTCAGAGGATGAAGAGGATTTACCTTTCTTAGGATCTCTCCTTATCTTTCCAACCAAGATAAGGTCATCCTCCACTTCAATGGCCAGGTCCTGAGCTACAGCCAAGTCTATTTGGCCAGCACGCCTCAATAAGAAACTCACTTCAGAAAGCTATGAGTTTATGAAGAAGCATTTGAGGTTCTGAGGTGTCGATTGGGCAATTGTAGGAATCTTGTTCCTCAGCTTGTCGAACCTGGCAATGAAGTCCCTCATAGGCTCATGGGGCTCCTTCTTCATTTGCGTGAGCTAGGCCGAAAGGGCATGTGCATCCTCTACAGGCTTAAACCTTGCTTCGAATTTGGCTTTGATCATGTCCCAGTCAGTCACTGACCTGGCTTGTAGATGATAGAACTAGTCAGTAGCATCACCTTGTAGTGTTTCCACAAATAGTCTGACTGCTATATCTTCATGCTCTACTCCAATCACGCCACAGGCTATGCTGAAGGCTGTAAGGTGTTCATCGGGGTGAACTTTCCCATCACCCAAGAATTTGGGGAAGTTCTTCCTCGATCTGCGTGGAAGCTCATGTAGAGGTGGAGTAAGGTTGAGTGGACCAAAAGAGTTACCCCAGGGCCCCTGAGCTACCATGATTGGATTATGGAAAGTGGGGGTAACAAATCTAGGTGGAATATTTATAGGCAGGGCTCTATTAACAGTAGGAAAAGAAGCTCTGCCTTGTGTTGGTGACCCAATAGGGTGAGGAGGAAGACTCCTAGATCATTGGAGGAAAGGTGGTGGAGGAAACAAATCAAAATTGCTCTATTGTACCAACTCAAACATAGGGTCAAAAACACCCTTAGATATCTAGCTTCTTATGTAGCATGGAGTTGCCAAATTTAAAACAAAAGAAGGGAAAAGGACTAGTCCTACTTCAACCTGGAGCTTGAGGTTTCAAACTACTTATCTTTCGCAGCAGATCTAGTTTGCAGACCAGATGATGTAATGGATATGGAGGATGGAGGGTGATAATAAGGCTATAATGATAGTGGGTAAGGCCCAGATGGGAGTCGCTAGACTCTATAATGGATAAGGTGATAATGATAATGGGTAAGACATAGGTGATGTTTCAATCTGAAACTTGAGGTTCCAAATTGCACAAAATTACTATGTCCCCAACAGAGTTGCCAAAAACTATTGGGTGAATATTTTGTCAGCCAGCTAACTGGTGACCAAAATAGTTCCTATCACCACATCATAAGGAGATCAGTTAGCTAGATGTGCAGGTTTACTACATCAGCAGGGGACAAATCTCTCCTCTCATCAAGGGGAGGTTCCCTATAGATATGCAAGAGATGTAGGAGGCTATATACTATATATATATGCAGAAAGTAAGACACAGGGGGTAGGATAAACCATCCATCTCTCTTCTTTCAGAGATGATGCTGACAAATAGAAGAGAAATACTGGGTGATGGGGAAGGTGCTTCTCTTCTTTCAGAGGCAACTTTCAGCCAAGAGCCATATTCCTTCCTAAATAGTAGAAATCCTGATGAAGCAACAGAAGGCACTTCTCTTCTTTCAAAAGTGCTTGTTCTTGCAGGTAATAAGAATCTTTCTAGTAGCAAGTAATCGGTAACAGGGTAACCAACAGCCTGAAATGTAGCACAAAGTCTCCACCTTGACTGCCCAAAGAGTATATCACAAAGGATAATGGGGGCACAAAGTCTCCCCAGAATCTTCAACACAAAAAGGAAAGGAAAACATAGACTGAAATCAATTGTGAAAGCACAAAGTCTTCACACAATTGGTTTCAGGACACTTATTTGTTACCTTCACTAATTTTGTGCACCAAATTAAATGAATAAGGACACCTACAGATGACACAAGTCAGAACAGCACAAAGTCTGGAAAAACCTGCTTTCTCATTCAAATAACAAGGAAAATGAAATTACAACCTGAGCTCAAAGTCTCAGTCTTCTTCTTTCAAAATGGGTAGAGTTTTGTTCTTGTAAAATATGAGAATTATCTCTTCCAACAAATGAAAGATTACAATATATAGCCCTCTAGAAAGACTTGGGCACTTGTTTTTCATATGTCAGCCCATGCCATGCATTTAACACCTTGAATGCATTTTTAGGTTTTTTTTAAAGGACTGCGTTAAAAATAGGGCAGCTGTCTTAATTATGTCATGCCATTTCATCCCAAGTCTAGATCATCTGGTCTATCCCTTCTGACGTCTGTGTAGTTGTTCATTCATCTTTACTTTGTGGAAGAAAAACAGGCTGCATCCTTGGTTTGGTGTCCTCAGAAGTCTACTCGATCCACTATTTTATCTACTGGAAATAACTCTTTCAAAGATATTTCTGATCCTTTGCTCTCGCTCCTCCCTTCACTACTTAAACACTTCGCTCTTTATAGCCCTTCTTGCCTATGTCTTTGGGGGGGTCCTTTATGCGTCTTTGACAAGTGGCAAGTTCCACTATTATGTAATTCATTAGAAACTCATGAAAAATGGAGTCCACAACACGTTTTGCCTGAGCAACTCAAAAGGAGAACATGAACACAAACACTTGCCACATTCGTTGCACTTTGTCTTCTTCCATCAGGTGCTTTTCCACGGGCTTTTCTCTTCCTGCTGCAATTTGAGCTATCGGGCTATCTTTCCAGCCAGTCACTTGGTCTTTCCTTTGAGTTTTGTGCTTTATTTGAGTTTCAAAGGATATTCCCTTATGTTAAATTTGATGTCCACGGGGACGTCATCGGTTGATTGTTGCTTGAACCATGTCTTTGAACCAAAACGTTGAACCAATCGGTTGAACCAAAAATGGTTCAATCCGATGGTTCAATTGAATGAACCAAGCCGATGAACTAAGTATTGAACCAAAAGATGATGAAACAAAGGGAATGAACCACCCAAGTGAAATAAAGTGTTGAACCGCTTGGTTGAACCGAGCCCATTCCTTTAGCTGAACCTGCCATTAAACCACCTATTTGTTGCTTCTCTCTTTGACTGAGACCACTTTTGAGCTTTTGAACCATGTTAAACCATTGAACTTTGAACTCTTTTGGTTCAAAGTTCAATCGGTTCATTGGCATATTTTGTGACTCGCTCGAACATTGCTTCCTTTATCTTTCTAAGCTTTGGTTGAACCTTCGAACCTTGAACCCGTTGAACCATGTTGAACCATTGTATCCCCTTTACAAAAAAAGCTTTAAAATGAGGAATTTGAAAGCTCATAACAAATTTTGAGAAGGGAAGAGAGAAATTTTGGTCTGTAGGTTGTCCCAAAAATGAGTGGCATTTTTTGGGGACAACAATATATACACTAACTCATACATTAACTAAAAATGTATGAAAAGATGAAAATAAATTATATATAGAGAGATGTAAAACTAAATAAAAGGGAATTGCCTAAAAGGTAACTATAAACTTCTAACATAGAAAGCACTTACTAATCATATCATAAAATTATAACACCATACTTAGGGATCTGACTTAGTGAGCTAGATGTACTTTAAAAAAATATTCACCTTTGAGCTATCCTTTTCATTGATAAGCATGTTTAAGCTATCTTCTAGCAGACACCTTTACTTTCCCATTGAATTTTTTATAAGGTTGAAGAAGGCATATCCTATCCAAAGTAGGACTAACCAAAGGAAAGTGGAGGACATTTTAGATACACGTATAAAATGTTTCAAGGATTATAAGTAAATAAAAACACTAGCCAATATAAATTGATAGGCAAAGGAATCTACAAATAATTATTTCAAATCATAAAGAAGAGGGGGAAGTATGTTGCATTTTTTTTAATTTTATCTTGATTTCATGTTCTCCCTTTTTGTCATTCTTATGAAAGTATTGTTGAAACCATGATGAATGATAAGACATGATCAATTGTGAATTCATTAGATAATATGAGTGCGTTGATTAGATTAGGTGAATACGTTAAAGTATATTAAAAGCTTGGAAAAACTACTAAAGTACCTTCAATTCAAACAAACAAGGTCCCCTTATAGGGAATGGTCACAATGAGCCACTGAGTGAGGTTGAGTGTACATAGACCAGATGAAATAGACCTTTGGGAAGTTACCTCACCCCTTATTTATAGGATTTATTGAGAAATATTCCTTTTAGTTGAGGCTTGAAACGAACTAACAATCCAAACCTATCCTACAATGGATTATTGTGTCAAAATTATCATCAAAAGGTACCTTCAATATATCTCCTAAGAGATAAATTTCAAACATGCACAAAAATAAATTTTTATTTCAAGGTATCTCCTAGGAAATACCTCTAAGGACATTATCAAAAATTCAATGGGATGTTAATTATATCTCCCATTAGATACCATTAACATGCACATGAGTGGAATTTTACTTCACCTTGAAGGCTCTACTATGTGATAACTTGAAGGTATTTGTAATACCTTCAAGGTATTTCATAAGATATAACTTCAAGATACCCATGAAAGAATATCCTAAGAGATACCTCAAAGGGTGTTGTCATATGTTCAAGGGGATGTTTGAGGTATCTCCTAGGAGATACCTTTAATATGAATATGAGTGTAATTTTCCTTCACCTTTAAGGCACTATTGGGTGATACCTTGAAAGGCCTTGTAATACCTTCAAGGGTAACTTTAAGGTATTTCCTAAGAAATACATTTCAAATGTGCACAATAATGGATTTTTTATTCAAGGTATCTCCTAGGAGATACCTTTAAGTTACCCATGAAGGTATTATAAGGCCCTTGAAGGCATCTCCTAGGAGATACCTCAAAGGAAGTTGTCATACATTCAAGGGGATGTTGAAGGTATCTCCCAAGATATAAATTTAACATGCATATAAGTGGAATTTTCCTTCACTTTGAAGTCACTACTGGGTGATACCTTGAAGGGCCTTATTATACCTTAATGATATCTCCTGGGAGATATATTTCAAACATTAAAAAGAGTTGATTTTTATTTCAAGGTATCAGTTGAAAATTTTGGTCACCATTGGCCATTGGCCACAATATACATGGAGCAATTTCTATATGCCCTATTTGACTTGCTAAACATGATCATCTTATCCTATTCTATCAAAGATTTGTCCAAATTATTTTTATCTTGAGTTATTTGTCCATGCCTATAAGACTATTGAGCCCTGAAATCCTTTCACATTATTGAAGAGATGAGATTGACCTAGTATTACCTATAATTCATTCTCTCATAGGCCAACCTAATCCCTCTATATAAAAAATAACTCATTATTAATCCCTAAAGGTAACCCTATCATTATAAAAATTAAATAACTCACCCTAATGCTCATATGTGCTATGTGAATAAGTGTGTTTTAGGTCATCAACATGGAGGAGTGTTTAAACTAAACATCAAAGCATGATAATGATTATATTAAGCATAGAGAAATTGAGTAACACTCTCTTCATCACTTCCACACAAGCCACTCAATATCTAAAGTCTACATTAGGGACATCATGATTCTTATGAACAAAGATATTTCATGTTTATTTCAGCTTTTAATCTATCCTAGTCATTGAGGAGGCTCTTGAAGAGTAGATGTAGATTGCTGACATGATGTTACATGATCTAGGTTGGGATGTGAGAAACCTAAGTTGGGTATGAAAATGAGGCACTATCAAGAAATATAAATGACATCAATCAATGAATATGTCTATGTTTGATTTCAAACCCAGTGATAATGAACATATAGGAGTGATGATTGGTTTATATCTTTAATGGATGAACTCACTTGCATATAGTCTCAAGTTGATTGATCATGTCATAAAGATTAAATCTATATGAGCACCCAATAATCCCATAAAAATATATATATATTTACAAGGAAAGGTATAGAGGTGGGATGGAGAACAAAAATTAGACTCTACCTTTTTAGTAAACTCTACCTTTTATGTCTTTTCTTTTTTTGAATCAACAATCAGTCTTCAACATTTTTGCATTGAAATTTACTCTTCACAATTTTCAAACTAATTGACTCTTAAAAATTTGTGTGTCAAGATTTTACCTTTGACATTTCAATCCTCCATAATTTTATTAATCATTTGAGTCCTTTAAATTTGAACTTATCATTCTCTATTTTTTTTAAAGGGTTTTCTATATATTTTTATCTTCATGTTAGATTTAATAGGACTTAAGTAGTAGAAAAAAATTGCATTATGGATAATTGTTTTTGTTGTGGCATTCCACCTAATAGTCTAAAAACCAAAAAATATTTTGAGTATCATGCTCACCATTGGAAATAAACTTCTCTATTTGGGAGGATAATGAGATAAACTAATCTTCTATGGATGTATTTATCACCATATCTACATGCCCAACTACCTCAACCATTAATGTTGCTTCTCAATCCTTTTAATGCTTGGTGAAAGTTTTCACACAAAAACACACTTGAAAGGTAAAATTAAACCTCCAAAAAACCATTACACATGATAAATAAGGTGGATCTCATACAAGAGATTATATTTCAAGGTCTTAAACCTTGCATCATAAGTGTGGATATTCTTAGTAAGCCCTTATTTAATTTCCTTCAACATAGAGATGCTCTAATTACTAAACTCAAGGATATCAAATTCCTTCAAAAACACTTCCTTGAGTTGATCATCGTCTACAATATCTTGTTGTGGGTTTAATTTGTGATGCCATGTGTGCACATGATTTAGCAACATAGTCATAAATTTTCTAGCCTATTGCTCTAATATAGTAATGCCCTTGGCATGACATATGTTTCACATTTATGGACATGTAATATAACATTTTCTAGTTATATATATTGTATAAAACCCAAATACATCTCATAAATTAAATTTTGAATGATTGGTGTTTGCATTATTGGCACGCTAGCTATTGTCTAGGTTCTTAAACTTTGGTTGCCTCCAAGGTTACCTCTACTCATGCCACTAATATTTTATCCTAATGGGGATGTTGGAAACCAAACCCTACACTAGGGAGAATAAAGGATGGATTGGTACTTTTGTTAGCTATTGTGATCTATGAATTTGACTCAAGATAGGATGGTTAGTATGGTGTTAGTTCCAAAATGAAAATAAAGTGAAATATACACACTAATAATGTAACATCTCTAGGCCTAAACACTAGGGGGAGCTTAATTAACAAAATAAAATGATAAACACAACTAAAAATCAAGGAACCAAACACAATAATTCCTTCACCTTCCTTCGATGCTCCAAATTCCTTTGTAGTGGTGGCTTGCTTGGCTTGTGCTCATGAAGTCCTTGGCAATGGCAATTTGGCTACCTCCATCTCTCTTTGGCACCTTTGCCTTGTGTCTTGGCTTGGCTTGAAATTAATTTAGAATTATAACACTATTTTATTTAAGGTTTTTGGAACCAATCCTAAATTATAACTTTGTACAAATTAATCTTAGAAATGATGTTGTGAGGCCTCCTATTTATAAATTTTTGGATTTGATCAAAATCAACCTTAACCATCCATCTCAAGATTGAGATGTGTGGTTAAGGATTAATTAAACTTTTGGAATTAATTATATAATTATCCTCATCATGGAATTGGAAGAAAGGGAAATTAAAAGGCATGAAGGGCATCATGGAAGGCATTGATGAGGCATGGAAGGAATGAATCCTAATATTTGTGGCATTTATGGCCTAGGGATGTCTTCCCAAGAAATTAGGTCATTTAATGATGTAGATATTTAATATTAATTTATAAAAACAAATATTCAACAATTTTATATGGAATTATTAATTAGGCTTGATTTGGGTTAATTAGCTCTTAAGCATGATTAAGCACTTTATGCACAAATTACTCAAATTGATCAAAATGCCTTGCTATTGGTCCTAAATTTGACTAGATTAGAATTGGAAGTCACTGTTAGATGCATTAGAACTATATTTCCATTTAGGATGTTTCCAAAAACAAATAACAAAGGCACAAGTCTTGTGTAAAATATTTGATAGGAAAGAACAATCCAAAACACACAGGTGCAAATTTTGCATTTTGACTTAGAATGATCTGATCAAAGTTAGTTGGGCCATAAATTTCATTTCCCCATTTAGGGATACCCTAGCCAAAATTGGCACTTTAATATGTCATTTTCACATCATTTTACATGTTTTAGTGTTTTTAGGCCAAATTACATGTTTTGGGTAGAAATTGGTCAAAATCCTGGTTGGAGGTTATCAGTGGCTAGTTTTAGGTGTCTACAATTTGCCCATGTTTGGGAAGGCATTGCAAGATAAAATAATAGTAACATATTATCAATGAATGAAAAGGTTTTTTATGCCAAAAATAAGATTATGGTTGAAGAACAAAGCTCCAAATGGTTTTGGGAAGCCTATGATGATGCCTCCCCAAGGGAGTGGCCATCACATTTATTGATGGATGGTCCCTTGAAAAGAAATAAGAAGAAAGGTGGGATTAACCCATGGGTGAGATTAATCCAAATGAGAAAATGATTGCATGCATTAATGTAAAATGGATGCTAATTTTCCCAAAGGTGGTTATAATCAAGAATAAAAGTCAAAATAATGATTTGCCCATAGGCAATTATAATCATTAAGTGACCTAGATTGGCTAAAGATGAGTGTGCCTCAGTTAAGGCTGATTAACAAGCATAACTCAAGAATATAACCTAAAATATATATTAAATATGAGTGGTAACAAAATGATATAAGAGATGGATAGAGGAATGAGATTGATCAATAAAATGTTTTAGTTTTACCTATCAATGAGGAGATGCTCATCCTGATTAATAATGATAAAATATAATGGTAAAATGAGTTATATTGATCAAGGGTGGGATGGAAGTATTTTCCAAGGTTCTAAGGAGAAAATTTTATTGGTCTATTGATTGTATACCTTCTTGAAGCTAGTTTTTGTTATAGCATGTGATGGTAGGATTCATGATATAACACCATGAAGACTTGGTCAAAATATGCATAAGGACTGACTCTCGATCCAATAAACATTTGAAAAAATGCACCAATGATAAAAACCATGATGACAAGGTTGATGCATGAATATGGATAGACTCAAGAGTAATGTACTCAAGGAATCACCCAATGAATACATATAGACTAAGTTGAGGAAACAGTGCTGAAAAAAACAAAGAAGAAAGTGAATAAACAAACAAAAAATAGAAAAAAACAAACAAAAAAACAACCTAAAATAAACAAACAAATATAAAGCCTATTAACAAAAGCAAAAGAAAGTATCCTAATAATGGCAATGCCTTAGTAAGGCAGATCGAGGATAACTAACTAGACTTAGACAAGAAAAATATTTTTGGATTTTTGAAATGTTATGAATGTTTTTTGGAATTTTGAGGTATCTTAACTCATTTAGAGAATGACAAGATATATAATCATAAAATGATGAGATATTTTGGCTTAGGTTGATTGCAAAATGGTGATAGCATATGAAAAGGGGGACTGATGTGACCTCAACATGAATTTAGCATAGCCCACATAGTCCTAAAATGACCTCAAATCATAGTAATTCCATCAACAGAAAAGGTGAGGAAAAATCAAATAGGTCCCAACAAGTTCTCAAATCTAGAAAATGGTTAGTCAAATGAAAACACTAATGGCAAGGTGATGCGGCAATGCATGGTAAACAAGTATTTCCCCTAGTTTATCCATAAGTAGTTATAACTAGGAGATAATGAGATAGGTCAATGATACTAATTTTCCCATAGGTGGTTATAATTAGTAGCAACACTAGTGAGATATTGATTTGCCCATAGGTGGTTATAATCAGGTTCACATAAACAAACTTGACAGGATGAAAGATATCTTGCCAGATCAACTGTCACACTACTTTAATCGACTATCATTGTAAACATGGATTGGATTGATTATTAAATATTGATTATAATCCCCTCGAAAAAAAGGTAAGAAGAACCAAATGAACTAAGATAAAAATAGGATTGGGTAGGATGACCAAAAATAGGCTTTGGTCTAAATAGGAATGGAATGATAGGATGGTATGGTCTTGCTAAGGATAAAGATGGTTTGATAAATTAGATAAAATGGTAATAGGGTTGGTATAAAGTTGGATATAATGTCAAGAGGGTTTTCCCCAAGTGATGGGGTGAATGGTTGGGTACTTTGACAATGGCAAATGGATATGTAATAATGGAAATGGTATGATATATATTTTTATCTTGGGTGTGGTTTTTTATTCTATTTTTCCTACTGATGGGGAGATGCATGTCTTAATCAACAAATGATATAAATAGAATACTTGATCATGTTAATTATTACCCCACACCTCATCTAAATAGTTTCTCTATCAAAAATGGCCTATAGATTTGGTTGTTGAGAATGCTTTTGTGATCTTCATTGGTCATTGATTTTGATTCCTTCAAATGTCAAGACAAGGTATCTTTGTAGCCTCTGCAAAGGAAAGTATGACCATGGATGGTAAACAATGACAAATAATGGATGGTAGGTTTGATTTTGAAATGGAATGGTAGATGATAAAAGAATGTGTAATAGTGGGGAAATAAATGAAGATCAGGACTTTTAGTCACACATAATTTTGTTGATGTTGGATTCGACATATTTTTGGTTATGGTAAGGCCAAAGACTTGTTCTCTCAATATGACCAGCAAAATTTTCTATTGTTTGATCTTGAGAGTAGCAACCGTCTGATTATGCTATAGATAGGAAGCTATTTTGATATGATCTTTGATTTTGTCTTCATCAAGCAGTGAAGAAATTTTATGCTCAGCTATTGGTGTCTCAATGATGTTTTCACCAATGAGGTTGTATTGATTGTCCTATAGCACCTTAGATAAGGTTTCACTAAGGAATGTTTTATTGTCTTTTAACACTTCTAGAAAAGTCTCACTAGAAGATGTTGAGTTCTAACTTTAATTGTCTCCTAGTGCCTTTGAAAAGGTTTCACTCGAAGAGTGTTCTTCTGCTACATGAATGTTTTCTTGGCCTCCTTAATCTTCCTCAATCTCTATGTCACCATGGATGTAGTTTAACAAAGTGTGATTCTTTTAGTCCTAATCAACACTTATGATAGATGGAATGTCAATGATATGGCTATTTTGGTTGATGGTAATGTCTTATGGAATGGTAATGGAATGGGGAGAGGTTGCACAATCCTCATAGAAGATACTAGGATAACTTGTGTCAAAGCTAAATTACTCATCTTAAAAAACCATAGAAGGATAATAAATTTATTCAAATTGATCTATGAGGTATGCATAACCAATGTTTTAATAATCATGAACATATTCTTCATCTGAATCTGATTCTAACTCAAGGGATTCTGAATCTGATGTCACAACTAATGCTGATTATGATTCTAATGCTAAATCTAATGATGGTTCAAGAATAGAACCTAACTCTAACTCTAATTGTTCATCTGATGGGTACTCTGTTACAATTATGTCTTGTTAAATTCTTGGTTTTGGACAAGTAACAACCTATAATGGCATGATGGGTTCCACAAAGACTAGTTTGTTAAAGTGAGACTCCTCTAGGGTTGGAAATAGATCAAGAGACAACTCCTCAAAGACTAGCTTGTCAATAGGAGGCTCTTGAAAAATAGGCATATGGTCAAGGTAATGATTTTCCTAAAGGTAGTTATAATCATTAAGAAGTGACTCAGCAAAGATTAACTCATCAAAGTGAGACTCCTCAACAACTGGTATAGGATCAATGGGTAATTTATCACAAGTTGACTTATCAAAAATGGTTGGTTCAAAAAAACATCTTGGATAAGTTGGTTATCTTGGTGTTGGTTTTTAATGAGTTGGAAAAAATTAGTTTTTAACATAGGTTGGTCTTTAAATGATTGGATCAATTGAGGTTTCATTGGGATTGGTACTAGATGAGGAATGACTTCTGGTTGGATAATAATAAGGCATTAGGGAGCATGATTTCTCACACAAGCCAAAGGATTAGGTCCTAGTATGATGACAGGGCATTATGGAGCTTTGTTACTTGCATAATAAAAAGCATCCAAGTCTTCCTCATAAACCATATAATCCCAATTATGAGTTGGCTCATAAGATGGTTCTTGGTTGTGTTCCATGTACTAATTATTGAAAAGAGGGTACTGATTTGTATCCCAAATAATGTTATCTATAGTTAGGTCTTCAAATTCCTCTTCACAAGCCTCTTCATACCATTCAAGGTCTCCAGTTGGATTGTAAGTTGATTTATGACTTTGTTCCCATGAATGATTAATATTAGGTAGATATAAATTTTTCTCACAAACCATATTAGCATCATTGGGGTCTTGAAAAAATCCATAAAAGTCATTTTGTGTTGCCATTCTATCATAGGTCAGACTGTAAACAACTGCACCATAAGTGTAGTGAGACATATCTATGTAAATGATGAAAGATCCAAAAACAAAAATACTTAGAGTTATACAAACTCTAAATAACTATGTCTAAAGGACAAATGGTTCAAACTTGGTCTAACCTGGTTGAAGGGGTGGAGTAGTATCTCCAATATGGTCTAAAAGTGGAGTTGTATCTCCAAAATTATTTGTGCTAAGACTTGACATAAAATAGCCTAACATCAAATGTCTAACGTCAAATGTCATACACATAAAAGGTCAAGCATCTGAATAAAAATTGGCATGTCAGAGGTCTAGGTCAAAGTGATCCAAATAAGGAAAGGGAAAATTTGAATTGCTGGGTCTTTTGTCCAAATGTGGAGTCAAAATCTAGGCTCAAACAAATAGGTATAATGTGATTTGATTTAATCTAAAAAGTTTGGAAACAACTCTAACATAGACCTCGCACATGGAATCAAACATAAACATGATCAATTGGCATAAGGCATAAGATAAAAGGCTCTTTGAAAAAGGCTATGTTCTCCCAAATAAAGGCATAAAAAATGATGAGGATAGGCTTTAAATAAACAAACCATCAATAGTTTTCAAATTTGGGTAATCGACTAACCAAAGTTATGCAACCCAAAAGAGAAAGATTTGTGTATCAACCCCATGAATTAAGGCTTAAATATAAATCAATCAATGTTTTGATCTAAATTTAATAAGGCTAATTGAAAACTCAACATTGAAAACTAGGATTTGACCAAACAAGCTAGACAAGATTGGACAACATGACGACATAAGATAAAGGTCCAAATGGTATACACAATGTGGTTTGAAACAAATGGTTTTGATATAATGGTAAATAAGTCTTGAAACAAATTGAGAAACCTAATGGTGTAAGCATCCTTGAATAATGTGGTCAATACTATGTTTGAAAGACTCAAAGGCAAAATGGTTTGACATGATTTGGGTAGCATAACACTACCCTCTACAACTCAAATGATACACACACACAAACAATTTTAGCAAAATTTCAATGCACAAGTGTGATGTAAAATGGTCAGCATAATGCCTCTTTAAACAAAAGAGTGACATATAAAGAAATTGGTTTTGACATGGCTTATACACAAACAAATAAGTTTTAGTCTCAAAACATACCAAACAAAAATGACCAAAATACATTAAGTATATTCCTCCAAATCTTAGAAAGGCTATGGGATGTGGGGTTGATTAAACTATTAGTTTTTTAATGTCACTAGGGGAATCAATTACACAATGACTTTCATGCCAAACAATACAAAAGAAAAGCATGGATTTTTGGTATGTATCACTTGGCTTGTTGCAAAAAGGTCTAGTCCTTTTTGCAAGCACTACATCCTATTGTTTTCTCAATGTAGTGCAATGTCCAAAGTGACACTAAGTCCCATGTACAACTCTAAAAAGAGTCAAATGAGGTCAATGTTAAGAGATGAAACCTTGGGTCAAAGATTCCCTAAATAACTTGTGGGAGGTGATGAAGTCCCCCTCGCAAGCCAAGACGCATAAAAATAAAGAAAGCAAAAATAGAAATACTTTAGGGTCATTTTCAAGGTCACCCAAACTTTGATGAGTTTTTAGGGAGTGCTTTAGATGACATTCTTTCTAAGCTTTAGACTAGGCTACTTTTCAATAAGAATGGTGACTTTTATTCCTAGGTTCCCTATAGGGGATAAATGGAAGAGCATACATGCAACATTCCTCTTTTTTCCAAACAAAATCTAATTAAACAAATATTGCAAGAAAAAATTGACAAGTGTGTTTAATTTTAAACCCAAATGAAATGTTTGTTAGTGTTCATTTGACCCCTTGGTCTTAGTAGTAAAATTTGAAAACATTCACCAAGAACACCTAAATTCCCTATTAAACACCCAAAACAAAGTTCCTAATTCATTTGTAAGCATTCAAGAGGTGATTTGAACATGTTGTAAGCAAATATCAAGCTTGGTCCTATAATAAAATTGTGAGCATGTCCTTTAGCTTTGAAGCTCTTTTGAGTTTGAAACAACAATATTAGAAAAAGTAGGTCTTAAGTCTATGTTTTTGGAAAAACACAATGACCAACATCAGTCAATACCACCAATGTCAGTTATGACCAATCAATATCTAACCAATGTCGATTCTGCAGATCAACATTGGTTAAGCCAAGTAATTGATGTTGGTATTTCTATCGACGTCAGTTATTGTGTAAAAATTGTCGCATCAAAAAATGAAAAAATAAAGCTAGAAAATTAATTTTCAAGAGTTTTAGAGGCTCAAATGATTTTTTTAAAGTTACAATAGGATATCCTTCAGGTGTAGGATGCTTCTACTCCCACAAGGTGTGCCATTATGTGATCTAGGAATTTGACTCAAGAGAGGATGGTTAGTATGGTGCTAGTTCTAAAATGAAAACAAAGTGAAATAAACACACTAATAGCATAAAATCTCTAGGACTAGACACTCAGGAGAGATTAGTTAACAAAATCAAATGATAAACATAGCTAAAAAGTAAGGAATCAAACACAAGAATTCCTTCACCTTCCTTGGATGCTCCAGATGCCTTTGTAGTATTGCTTGGCTTATGCTTGTGAAGTCCTTGGAAATTGAAGCTTGGCTACCTCCATCTCTCCTTGGCACCTTTGACTTGTGGCTTGGCTTGGCTTGAAATCAATTTGGCATGATAACATTATTTTCTTGAAGCTTTTTGGAACCAATCCTACATTATAACTTTACACAAATTAAGCTTAGAAATGATGTTGTGAGGCCTACTATTTATAGACTTTTGGATTTGATCAAAATCAACCTGAATAATCCATCTCAAGATTGAGATGTGTTGTTGAGGATTAATTCAATTTTTGGAATTAAGTTTGTAATTATCCTCATCATAGAATTGGAAAAAGGAGCAACTAAGAGGCATGGAGGGCATGAATGCTGATATTTGTGGCATTTATGGCCTAGGGATGTATTCCCAAGAAATGAGGTCACTTGATGATGTATATATTCAATATTCATTTATAAAAACAAATATTCAAAAATTTTCCATGGAATTATTAATTAGGCCTTGATTTGGGTTAATTAGCTCTTAAGCATGATTAAGCACTTTATGCACAAATTACTCAAATTGATCAAAATGCCTTGTTATTGGTCCTAAATTTGACTATATTAGAATTGGAAGTCACTATAAAATGTGTTAGAACCATATTACCATTTAGTATGTTACCAATAAAAAATAACAAAGGCACAAGTCTTGTATAAAATATTTGATAGGAAAGAGCAATCTAGAGCACACAGGTGCAAATTTTGCATTTTGACTAAAAATGATCTGATCAAAGTTAGTTATCCCATAAATTTCATTGCCCCATTTAGGGACACGCTAGCCAAAATTGGAACTTGAATATGTCATTTTCACATAATTTTGTGTTTTTTAGTGTTTTTAGGCCAAATTGCATGCTTTGAGTAGAAATTGGTCAAAAGCCTAGTTAGAGGTTATCAAAAAATTTAGGTGTCTAAAAATATTAGTAAACCTCCATCCATTATTCCTCCAAATGTGTTATGGCATTCCAAACATATTTTGGCTCTTATACTACATTTTTGGTGTTCCTAATGATTGTAAAGGTTTGTATGGTACCACTTTTTGTAGTATGCTTTTTATTGTCTCTTGTTTCTTGAATTCCTTTGTTAAAGATAAATCCATTCAATTTTTATCACTTCCTTCCATATATATATGAAATGTATGAGTTGACACTTTAAGTACATCATGGGTGGGTGCCTCCTTAATTTTCATTCAATTTTTCATACTCGTAGGATTCTAAGTGACATTAGCCATCTCTTCAAGAATGTCATATTTTAATCTATAGGCATTCAAGGGAATGTTGAAGGTATCTCCTACGAGATAATTCAACATATACACTATTATATTTTTCCTTCACCTTAAAGGTAGTATTGGGTGATATCTTGGAGGGCCTTATAATAAATTCAAGGTATATCCTAAGAGATACCTTTTAAACATGCACAAGAGTGGATTTATCCTTAAAGGTATCTCTTAGGAGATACCTTCAAGTTACCCATAAAGGTATTACAAGGCCCTTGAATTAATATCCTAATAGATACCTCTAAGGGTGTTAGCATACATTAAAGGGGATGTTCAAGGTATCTCCTAGGAGATACCTTTAATATGCATAGGGGTGAAATTTCACTTCATCTTGAAGGCACAACTGGGTGATAAATTTAAGGGCCTTATAATACCTTCAAGTTATATCCTAGGAGATACCTTTAAAACATTTGCAAAAGTGAATTTATCCTTGAAGGTATCTCTTAAGAGATAATTTCAATTTACCCAGGAAGGTATTACAAGTCCCTTGAAGGAATCTCCTAGTAGATACCTTGAAGGGCATTGTCATACATTCAAGGGGACATTGAAAGTATATCTTAAGATATACCTTTAACATGCACATGAGTGGAATTTGCCTTCACCTTAAAGGCACTAATGGGTGATAAATTAAAGGGAATTATAATACCTTAAAGGGTACATTCAAGGTATCTCCTAGTAGATACCTTGAGTGGACTTATACAATTGGATCCTATGCTTCATTTATTGGACTAACTGTATTGATGATGAATTTGAGTGTTTTTAACTTGAGCTTGTAGGTGAACAGTATAACTAAGTTACATTCGAAAATTGAGTGAGCTTATGGAATCAACCTTATGGAAAATACTTGGTATTATAGTTATGAGAATTATAAAACCTTTCATTACAACCTTATTACTATGTTGATATAAATTAGGTAAGATTCCATTATTTATTATAAAGTCAGGATTAACCCTAAGATGTTTATTAAGTTAGCATCAACACTATTATATTTTGTGATAATTTAGAGAGTGGTATCTCTTACTATTATGGATTTCATATAATAATGATGCAAAATCTCACCCCTTTACTTAATTTTGCTAGAGTATCACCATATTAATTATTGAAATCCTTGAAAATTTTCACAAGACTTTAATTATAATAATCTATCATTTTATTTAAAATTGAAACTAAGTTATTGATGACAAGAAATGATAACAAGATAGAGGTGAAATGAAAGGATAAATGGATATTTTTAGAAGCTAAACATATTCATATATTGGACATTGATAAAAGCGAGAAGATTAATAATAATATGTAAGGTATGACCTCAAAACTCATTTCCTATTTAAATTGGATGAATATGACTAGTTGAGTCATATCAACTGATCCCATTACTATTTGAATCAATAGGTTTGATCAATGGAATTTATGTGCTCAAATTTATTAATATATAAAGGGAAATTTGGATTCATGTAGCATAATGTGATGATTAATTTATACAGTATGGTAAACATGGCGAGCATGCCTTCAAATTAGCTAGTTAGTTAGATTATGGACATGCCAAAAAATAAAGTAATAATTTTAGATAAATCTAACCTTAATAATATTAAGTATGAAAACATTATAGATATAATTTATTATATTATACTTTACCAACCTACAACATATGTTTTAAAATAGATCATTGCATTTCATTAAAATCATAGATCAAATGGATACATAAATTCCCAAATTATAATTATTAAAGTAAGATTTCACTTATAGGAATTGGTTGGTATGGGGATAGATGCAAAGGTATCATTCAAATCTAGTGAACACCTTATTAGAAATGGACTATTTTTTAAAGAATGACCAGTGGGAAAATATGCTTGAAGAATCCAAGACTTTGATCAACATCAAGACCTTGTTAGACTTCTTTCTTTATCAAATTTCTCAAATAGATATCTCCTAAGTTAAATACAATGATCTATAAGAGATTGAACTTCTCAAGAAGTTTCAATAGATTACTAGCTTAGTCTTGCATAGAATTAATATGAATTATGTGCATACATATTCAATTGTAGAAGGTCAACTTGGTTGTTTCAATATCAACTTATCTATAAAAAACTAAATAACTTAGCTATGGTTTTGTGATAAATTGAGTCCTTGTGAGGTTTTAAGTTAGTCATTTTGGTTGGTTTGGGTGATTAAATGTAATTATTCAGATATGAAACTATTAAAATGACCTTATTCCATACAAAATGATGCAATGAAGTATCTATCTTATTTAACTCTCTTTTGATTATCTTATGAGGTCTATAATTTTTATGAGTTTTACAATCTCGTAATTAAGACACCTTAATAAGATCTATAAGAGACATTATAAACAAAATTAAATGTATTTATAACTACTTTATTTGATTGAAACATCTATTTACTTATTGAATCCATTATATACCTCACATAACCATGTATTCTGCCATAAAACTACACATAGGTATATTAGTCTTGAGAGAGGTTATTACTACTAAACTTACCTCACATAAGGATTCAAATAGTCCTTCTTACCAATGTTTCAATATTTAATAAATAGACACAAATCTCTTGTATTGGTTTCTAATAGATATGGGTTTAATTTCTTTGAAACTCTTATAGGTTTGTATATGCCTAATTCTGCCATCATGATGAAAAATATTTGATTTTGAGCTCTTGAAAGACTTTTAATTGATCCTCAAAAATGGATCAAAGGTGAAAAGTGTGTTTCAATATTTTTACAAGTTTTAAGTTCCAAAACAACAAGGAAAATAGTCAATTCTCTTCTTTTTTACCCTCTCCATTAGCACATATAGACTGGTTCATACACAATAATCGATATCTACTCTACACTAACTAATTATCCTATACATTGATCTTTATAGCCTCCAACAAGGTGTTTATTGTTGTAAATGACCTATAAATACTTTAATACTCTTGAAACAACCAAATTAACATATTTATAGTTATTCTCTTACATAACAATACTAATAAAATAACCTCATTTCAACCTCTTTCCATACAACAAACCATACAAAAGAGCCCTGGCCCATGGCCATTCTATAACTAGTACTAAATGTTATGGTTGTTATTATATAAAATGGATTTATGGGTTTATTATAATTTTTTGTGCCATTTGATAAAATAAATATTGCTGGTGTGGCATGGCATGGTATGGTCTGGTTAATGGGGCACCATTGAAACCCTCTCACATTACATCACTTTTTAATTGAGATTATAAGCTTATAATTTAAAAAAAATATCTTCTTTCACCTCACATTCACCATTTGGGTCCTTATTGGTTTTCCACACATAAAAAATAAATAACAACAAATATCAGTAAGCATTAAATAATCCTAATCTCTATCATTTCATTATCTCTACCATTTCATAACAAAAATTGAGGTTTATCTAAATCTCAATGATTTCATAACTTAAAGTGGGAAAAAATGAATAAAATGGCCATGTCAAGACAAAAAAATCACACATTTTAGATACACTAAAAATTTGCATTAAATAGATTAAATACTTAACAAGGAGGATCTTTAGAAATTATAGTAAAAAATAGGGTCAATGCTTCCACAACTAACACCAAAATAGACTTGATAGTTCGTAAAAGAGTTTTTTTTAGAATTCTAATGGGAGAGAAAATAACTCTAAGATAAAATAATGCCAAAAAAAACAAAAAAAACTTAACCCTAATTTTGAAGTACATAGTAATTTTAAATTATATAATAATTTCAAATTTTATATAAAGTTACATATAAAATTATTTAAAAAAAAATGTATATATTTAAACATAAACATTTAAAAATAAACTATTTAATAAAAATATTTAAATATTTAAACATAAATAAATGATAAACATAGTTTTTAAATATAAAATAATTACAATTTTTTATCATTTATTATAATTATTCTTATTTTAAAATTTTATTTATATTTGTTAATTTACATGATTAAACTGTCTAATATGGGTTTGGCTCCTTCATTTTTAGAATGCTTATATCTTGACTAGAATTCTTAAAATGAACTTTTCTTCCATCTCTACAAGTTCTAAACCTATACCTATTGTCATTCTCCCTAGACACTAATGTCTGGGATAGATAGTAACATTAACATTACTATCTCATCCTAACGTAAGTTTCCAATGCCTTAAATTCATTCAATTTAAAAATTAAACATATCCTAATGGTCATCCTTTGTGCTTTAATGTGAGTTATTACTCCAAATGGGATTGATATAAGTACAAGATCAACACTCATTCATTCCTCACCTAACAACATGGGAACAATACTAGGTATTCTTACTAATGAGAATTCAAAGAGCATTTAATTGAAAATAAATTCCATATTTCTAGACCAATCATATGTACAACACATATACAAGTCTAAATTATTAAAGGATTAGCATAGGAGCCCAATTTTCCAAGTTATAATCTAGGACACTATTGCACTTGTTTTACACAATATCATAATTCACACATAAGCCAACATATAGGGGAGAACTATATGAGTATGAGGCCCTCTTCTATAATATTAAATATGTTTGTATTTCCCTATGACATAAGGTTACTTAGGTTCAAATCAACACCATGTTCCTATTAACCCATTTTCCAACAAGGTCGCTATGAAGATGGAGAACTAGGGTTTTGCCATTTCACAAGGAGTGATAATCCATGACCCAGATTTGAATGAGCTAGATCAAAGGTGAATTAAAATGTAGAATAATATAGAAGGTTGAATCTTATTCTATCAAATATTTTTTATACGACACTTACATAAAACATAGAGAGTAGCATTAACACAACTGTCCTAGGTTAATATTACTATCCAAAGAGCTAGATGTGTCAAGTCTAGAATCTTACAAGTGTTCTAGAATATCATTCTAACCTATTTTTTTGTATTTTGGATCCATAACTATATTAACATTAAAAAATCATAGCTACATCATGTTTTTGTCATTTATATATCTTATTTCCTATAAATCAATTATGATTCTTCAGTATATATGTAGTACTGGGGGTGATGCATGACTCATTACAAGGAGAAAATCTAATTTCAGCATGTCAAGCATCGAACATGTGCTCCAAAAAATTAGAAAAATATGGCATGTGAACAATATATGAAATAGAAATTTTAATGAATTAATTGATATATTTAAAATGATATAATTTCCATGAACAAAATTTTATAATAAGGTGATTCTATATTCATCGTATACCACTTAAACAATTATCCTATGTTGCTTGACCACCCATATATCCATGATGGAGAATCCTATAGATAATACTTATATCTTTATATCTATATGTGAAAACAAATATAAATATGACATAGAATATATTTTTTGAAGTTAAAAAACAATTTTAGTATGTGTTCTCACTAGTCTATGTGTTTAAATCATGTGTTGCAAGGGAGATAGTGGATCTTAAGATGAAACAAAAACAACAGTCAAATGTTGTTTTGATCCATGTGGGGTACCCATAGCATCTCTTATAATATATAAAATGAATAAATTAAAGAGGTCAATTATGAATCAAATAAAACTAAACATATTTTAAGATAAATCAAAATTAATATTATTCCTTTTGTACATAAAGAGAAAGTGAGAGAGGGATAGAAAGAGAGAAAAAATCACATGTTTAAATTTTAATTCTAGAATATATTCACACTAAAAAAATATAAGTTTTAAGAATGGGATATAAGAATTCACATATGTATATCATTTGAACATTGGTAATTCCTACTCTAGCAAATTTTCTTTTCATCATAACGATATATTACATTTCACAATATGTTATATATGTATATATTATAGTCACTTTATAATATCTCTTCTCATATGTTACATTTTATAATATTCTATAATGATATATACAATGTCTCAAAAAATTAAAATATAAAGGGACATGTCTCTTAGAATACCATTTTGTCATATGTTAGATCTCTAATATTCTAGTCACTTTTCTACTATCTCTTCTCATGTATGGTAAATTTCATAATACATTAAAACAATATATATAATGTCTTTATATATTATAATATAAAGTTTCATGTCTCTTACATATTCCAATTCTTCATCTAGATAGTTATATCATGTTCTGAATCATTGTGTGATGTTCAACACAAATAGAGTTAGTACCACCCTATTTTGTAGATATGTATCATTATTAAAAATGTTATGACATATTTGATGTAGTTGAGGTAGATGATAAATACCATATAAACTAGACAAAGTATCCTCCTACCACCATTTTCTTAAGACATAATATTTTTATCATCCTTGATACACAAAGACTAAGAATATTATCAACTTGGGAGAAAACACCATTTTATAGCACCAAATCTAAATATTCTAAAGAAAACTAGCCAATTATATATCATATCATTATTTTCTACACAAAAGTGGTATTTAATTACTGAGTGTTAGAAGTGACAATGAGGGAGCCAACTATTTAGTTTCATGTATCGTATTTCCCATACCTTGAGTTTAAGCCAATCCCTTCTGAATGCCATTTAACAAGTGTATGTAAAAAAAATAGCCATCACATCAAAAACATTTTATGCTTAGCTACCATTGCTCATTTGGAAAGGATCTCCTTGTAATTTTATTGTAACATATTTTATAAGGTGTATCAATGTTGGTTAAGCTTGTATATTTCATCATCTTTGAACAATATCTTCATCACAAATGTAAGAATTTATAACATTTTATTATATGATAATTTTCAAGCTCATTTATCAAATTTTGGTACTACCAATTTCATTTATTTAGTCAAAAACCACACATTTGCATAAGTTATGGGCACCATTAGTTACATTAACCATGAATATGCAATAACATTAAGGTTTAATCATAATATTATGTCTATTGGTATGAAATTATTCTTATAGATATGTTAATGGGTAGGAAAATTGTTGGCAATGGATCAAATTTGATTTACTTGATTCTATTTACCTAAAAAAACATGATCATGTAAATTTTTGATTCAAATTTCCAACAACTTGTAGATATCTTTAGATTTTAAGATAAGTCTTATAAATGGTCTTGATTTACATCCATAAGTGACCTTCTGATTGACTAACCATACATGAATTTTCCAACTACCTAGAACTAATCAAGTTCCTAATATCACAATGAACCAACTAGTTCTAGTAATAACAACTACAATAATTATTTAGATGAATATGTGAATAAAAATCATAGAGCTAAATAGTTTTTTTGCTATTACCTAGATTCTATGGTTAGATGAAGTATCTTGTCGAGGGTCATTTGGAATGAATCTTCCTTGAGATTCTCTTATTGTGTTCATATATTTCTTTAATATTTAGGAAAGTTGGTTAACAATCTACAAAATATAAATTCATTTAATTACATTGATAGTAGACACTGAAAGAAAGTAATGCATAAATACCAAACACACATCATTATTCCTAGGGTGAGTGGGATCTTTCTCACTTTTGGATTAGGAGGAAAAACAAATCGATAATTTGTTAATGAAATCAACTTCATTGATTCATGAAAAATAGAATTATAGTTGGCAATATTCTTTGTTGATAAAACTTTGCTTGTATTAGTCCCAAAATCTACACACTTAATAGACAAAGGGGTCTACTTTTTGTTTAGCTAGAAATCTAATAGCTTCATAGATCTTGGTCTTGGTAACTACTAGTTTGTTACAAAATATTGTGTATGGTAAGATTGGTTTTGAATACCAAAATATGATATAGGCATTACAAAAAATATCCACATGCTTTGAATAAAAGTGTGGGATTTGTAGCTGCATATCTAAACCAATTCTATTACCAAATATTTCTTTTCATTGATTTACAAGATCTTGTTTTTAAATAAATTTATATCTAAAATATATATATATATATATATATATATATATATATATATATATATATATATATATATATATATATATATATAAGGAAAGTATGTGTGTGTGTGTGTGCATGTGCAAAAATTTATTTATAGACAAACTATAAGTAGAAAGTACTCTTATGATAGCTGTAAATGATCTTGGTCATCTTGGAATCTAACTTAAATGCTTTGTAACTGATTCTATAGTGGTTTTATCAAATTCTATAGCAAGCCTAATGAATTCTGAAGCAATCCTGATGAAGTTTGTAGCAAGCCTATGGAAGTCTGTAGCAAGATTGTGTATGTCTATAGCTCACATGTGGAAGTCCATAACTTGGTCAAAATGCTAGATCTTTGACTATAATTTTCTCTAAGCTCATGTTACAATGTTATAACTCTAATGTTATTATTATTGCATCTTATAGTACTTGTATATACATAAATAAAGGACTAAAACATGCAAATGGTCAAAATAAGATGTCAAGAATAATGACTTAGACTCACATAAACTAAGTGAAATAAAAGTATCAATCTTATACCTCAAAATACCTGTAAGTTCTAAAGATGCATGCAATTCTTAATCCAAATTGTATATTAGCAAATAGGAAGGAGATAACTCATGGTTATAATGAGTCATATATTGGACTCATCATTTCCCCCACTCCTTACCTTTTACAAGTCCCTCTAAAAACTATCATCTCCATTCCTCATAGTTATAAATCTTTTGTTCTATTCTTAGACTAAGGTCATAGATGAAATAGAGTTCTTCTCCAACTATCATTTTAGATCGGTTAGTGAAACCCATATATTTGAAGATATATTGATGCCAGAGTATAAACTACTATATTTTTTATGGTGATGTGTCTTTCCAAGGAGACTTATGAGTGAGCAAAAGGGTTGGTCAAAACCTCATACCTATCCGAAAAAAATTCCCCGTGTATTAAGCACATTAGTAATAATATACACTATGGTATCATCCCTTTGGAGGGTCCATCAAATGTTGGTATGAGAGATATATTCCCTTATTTTTAGTGGAGTTGGTACCACACTCCATCTATGACTACTAGCAGTCACCACTTATTCAAAGAAATATTGAGTGAAAAAGTCATAATTTATGATATAGTCATGAAAGGAATGTAGTTAATGGTCCCAAATAGATGGATTCTATAAATAAAAACTTTCAAAATGAGCAAGAGTTTGAGATGCATTACTAAATTGAGGCCTAACACATAGACATACCTCCCTTGATACATTTAGATGATCATTTTTCTTTTCTTCCCATGAAATTTTATTTCTATAAGTAGAAATGAGTCATCTCAATAGAAGTTATCTAAAAAAAAGGTTAACTAAGAATCCATTTTTATTTCCCATAATGATGTCACACAAATAAAACTCACACAACAAATATTATTTATCCAAGGTACTATTTATGTATGCTTCCAAAAACACTTCCATAATGTTAATCTCATGAGGTAACTCACAAGAGATATTTATTAGCTACCATATACATAATTTCTTAAGCAAAAAAATTGTAAGAAGCGGAAGGGTTTCTACAAGCTAATTTCTTTTCTCCCAATTGAGAAGTGAACTGGAGGGTTTATTTGACTCGTTCTTTTTTCTATTTTGTTTATATTAGATCTTATTGTAATTTATAATTTTATTATTTGAATATTTTATTCTATGTTTTAAATTCCCTTAGTTATAAACAAACTTGATTCCACTTGTTCATAACATCAAGATAGGATACAAGAGTTTGACAACCTTGGTCTATTGTGAATCTACTAGGGACTATTT
The DNA here is from genome assembly GCA_037957365.1 of Torreya grandis. Lineage (NCBI taxonomy): Eukaryota > Viridiplantae > Streptophyta > Pinopsida > Cupressales > Taxaceae > Torreya > Torreya grandis. Next base: position 1,959,563 of record JARHVA010001532.1, on the reverse strand, counting down.
GAGACAATGTAGCTAATTACTCCTTTAGTGATCTATTATTCTATTCTGACCAAATGAGAAGTATTCTAATTTACATTATTTATTATTATAACTCATTTTTGGGACTCCAAAAATTAACAATCTCAACTTCATTGTCACTTACTTTCCTAGTCAATACTACAATTTATTTATCCTTTTTCAAAGACTGGTCTTTGATATTTTCTAATTTATGTAGTAAAAAGAAAATAATAGAATCATTATACTAAAATGAACATAGTAAATAGGAAATGTATTTTACTTTTTTATTGGATAAGGTAAGAATATTTTGCAACTCTACATCTTTAGATACATGAGAAGGTTGGACTTCTTCAATGACCATTTGAGCTTTACCCTTTTCAATGAGTTGTTATTATGGAGAAGGTGAAGGAGTTGAAGAAATTAATGGAGAATTTTCCTCAAATACTTATTTATTTAGAGGATTTTATTACTCTCTTCTTTTTGGTACTATATTATAAGGTGTTGTTGACATAAACTACTAACAAATTTTGTAGCAACCCTTTCTTCATATTTGACTGCCAAGACTAGTTTTCATCTTTTCCTTTGAAGTTAAGGTGGGGAAATGAGTTCTAACTTTTTATTTATTATTATCCTCATTTGGTATCTATGATCTAGATGATGTTGCATGTGTTCTTCTAGTGGTTCATCATCTTCAATATGGATTGACATTTGAGACACTACTAGTTATGGAGAAAGTCCAAAGCTAATGTGAGAGGATCTAGGCCTTAACCTTATCCTAGGTTATGGCTACTCAACCACATTGAGACAAAATTTAGGGCTTGGTGTATTAACCAGTGAGGTTGAATTTTTACTTATTTTTTATGTTTTAGTTATTGCCTTAGAGGGATAATCCTAATTTTAAACTAGAGGGTTAGGAGTGGAGGCTTCTTCAAGTGATTTTATTTTAATTTAAGGCTACTTTGTTAATTTATTATATAAAAAGGTATCCCTTGATTATTCCATATTTTATTATTTGATTAATTGGTGATGAATAATCAATTGTATGAGACCAGAGTGATAGATAGAGGCTATATTAATGACCTACTTGATTGCCATAGCCTTAATGGCTCCCACTAAATATAGGGTAAATTAATTTTCTATTTATGCCCTTAAAACCCTTGTCTCAGATGAATTATCATTCTCATAGCTTTATAACCCAACACATGACATTTAACATCATAGGTTAAGTATTTTATTATCCAATAGGATGTAGACCTCAAGGGCTCTAGTAGGGTTCCTCTGTTGATGCCTTGAACCTTCATAGTGCGATCTTGAACACATTCTACTAGAGGATCTCCTTCTTCATGGGATATTTTGATTAGGTAATTAAAGGAATACCTTACTTCTATGTTATTTCCCTCATTTGGATTGCTAGATAATTCACTAATCACCTGACTAGTGACTAGAATTTGAACACACCTAACCATAGTTGAATCCCCTTTAAAATGGAGAGGAAATAAGTGATGAGGGTTTCGTCAAACCCTTAGATTGTTTTTAATAATTCAAGCCATCCAATGGATTTAAACACTACCCTATATCTATTATCATTCATGAGTACATCCATAGATTTTGGTTCTAACTTTATTTCTACCCCATTTTAAAATTGTCAACTTTGCACAAAACCAAAGTGAATGACACCAATTATAGGGTTTGCACACTAGTCATAGGGTGTACAAAGGAAAGGAAGAGATTAATAACATTTGTTTTTAAATTATCATTGTCATAAAATAAATCATCACTTCATGTGCTATGGAAATAGTATGAATCATAGGTAATAAGTGATACTATTGGACTCTCATGTGGAAGGGACTTGGGAAAGATATACTTTGATATCTCATTATTATTTTAATGATGTTGTTGCTAAACTTTATGCTCAGTGATTAATCATAATTTTTTTATGATGACACAAGCATGATGAGATCACCAACCCACTCGATGGTCATGCAAACAATTATTTTAGCATGACATGTATCAAAGATACATTTTTAGATATTCTATCGTTACCCTATACACCATGGAAATATAGAAATGACCTTTATGTATAAATATGAAAAACATACATTAGGAAATTAAAAAAATAATTCTATTTATAAATAAAAGATACACATACCTCCAAAGTCATGATATTGTCCTTACCTTCTCCTTTTCACCTATTCTTAACATAGTCAAATTACATAAGCTAATGAACGACAAAGATAGGTAATTATATTATAAATTTTATTGCTTCATTTAAATAAAATCAATCATTACTGACAATTAGATCTAATTTTATGAATTAATGTGTGTGTGTATTATTTTTTCCATTGACTAAATATTTTTAGTTTTTTGGCCAAGGCTCATTTTACAGTACATGACTAGCCACCAAGTTGGTTTTCCGATCATAACTATCAACAACATCTTTAAGGATTTTCATTATTATTATTATTATTATTATTATTATTATTATTTTACTTCCTTTTTCAGGAAGAAGATTACCATCACTAATTTTTTCCTCTTCCTAAATTAATTTATGATTATTTTCAAGGATTGGCTATCATAGAAAAACCAAGTTCTTCCATGAAGACAAATTCATTCTAAAAATATTGAATGAACTCTTATTTGCTTGAAGGTCTTTGATACAGCTTCAATCATTTCCCATTCACCAAAAGAGTCTTCTAAATCCCATCTCTAGGTATCAGTTGTATTGAACCATTATCAAAAATATTTTCTTCCCTAGTAGGTGGGAATGTTTTTCTAACCATAATCTTTAAATCCTTAAATTTTTTTGTTATTTCCTAGATTTTATGGTTAGATGAAGTATATTGATGAAGGTCATTTGGAATGAATCTCCCCTGAGAGTATATTATTATTCTCACATATTTATTTAATATTTAGAGAAGTTGGTTTTTAGGATTACTGCTAGCTTATGCTTTTCACCTTACTAACACTTTAAAAGAAGTTCTTGGCAATGGAACCAAAAAATATGGGTGTCATTATTACCCCTTCATTTAATAAATTCTAGTTGATATTGTTATTTACCAAGGCTAGTGTTTGAATCTATTTACAATACGGTGTTTTTAAGATTTAGATAATAGTTGTGTTTGGGTTTTTTTGTGAAATGATCTACTTCAAACCTTTAATCTAAAAAACTTCTAAAGAAAACACTCTTGTATAAATATCAATCTAGCTTAAAAGTAATCGCCCTTGCTTCTAAAATAAATACATGTGCTTCTAAAATGAATATACTTGTTAATAAATACCTATTGCTAATAAAGGAAAACACACTGAAAGCTAGAATTGTAGGAACACACTTAAAACTAAGATTATAGAATTGAATTTACTATCTCTTAGAAGATTATTTTGAGAGAAAGAGATTAATATCAAATGATAACATGAACACATTAATAATTAAACACATACAAGTTAACAATCTACATAATATAAATGTGTTTAATTAAATTGACACTAATAGAAAGTAATGCATAAATACCAAACACACACCTGATTCTTTGGATGTGTGGGCCATTAATCACCTTTGTATTGGGAGGAAAAATAACTCATTAATTCATTAATACAATCAACTTCATTAATTTATGAAAAATAGAATTACAAATTCACAATATTCTGTGTTCATAAAACTTTTCTTGTAGTTATCTTATAATCTACACACTTAAAAAATAAGGGCCTACCTTTTATTCAAATATAAATATAGTAGCTTCCTAGATCTTGGTAACTACTAGTTTATTCCAACAAGATTGTGTATACTAAGATTGGTTTTGACTACCAAAATAGGAAATAGGCATTACAAAAAATATCCACACACTTTGAACAAAAGTGTGGGATTTTTAACTACATATCTAAACCAATTCTGTTATCAAATATTTCGTTTCCTTAATTTAAAAGATCTTGTTTCAAATACAATTCTATATCTAAAAACATCTATAAAAGGAAAGTCTATATATATATATATATATATATATATATATAGATATATATATATATATATATATATATATATATATATATATATATATATATATATATATATATATATATATATATAAAACTTTCCTTTTATAGATGTATTTAGATGTAGATTTTTATTTGAGACAAGACATTCTAAATCAAGGTAAAGGAAGATTTGAAAATAGAATTGGTTTAGATATGCAATTACAAATCCAATGTATTTTCCTCAAATCATGTGGATCTTTTATTTAATGCTTATCTCCAATTTTGGTAGTCAAAACCAATATCAACATTTACAATCTTGTTATAATAAGCTTGTAGTTACCAAGTATGTAGGAAGCTATTAGTTTGGCAATTGAATAAAAGTCAGATCCATGTTTGATGGTTTATTTACTTTGAATCAATAGTGTTTTATTTATAGTCAATTATATTGGACTTTATATATAAGTACCTATAATAAACCAATTCACCAAAATCCCCCAAAACACATAACTATTACCTAAACCTCAAAAATACCTTATTTCAAATAGGTATGGACACTAGCCTCATTAAGATAATGATATCAATAGAGATTGATTAAATGAAGGGGTAACAAAGACATCCATAAATTTAAGATCATTTTTTATGTTACAAAGAATGGTATTATGTTATTTCATATCAATATGATGCATTATGTCATGCATTTATGACTCTATTAGCTAATTTAAATACTTTTAACACAATAGCCATCATTATCAGATATCAAATACGATAGAGACCAATATGGATGATGTTCCTCTTTTAGGTCCATTAATCACATCAAACATTAGTACATTAAGTGGAAATACATATTCATCCCCCTTGATGTCAACTTCATTGAATACTTTAAACCAAGGTGGGGTTTTTCAAAATCCTTATTATAAATGATTAAAACATTGGAGGAAAAAATATATATCATTGAGAAGAACGTATAAAAGGCATACAATATGATTGATTCAAAATATGTCTTTCATAACCCTATTGTATTATAGGTATCATTTAAACCATTTTCATCACACTTTTTGGCATTAAATTTTCCTACTTATGAGAAAAATAGTTACCCTAAGCATGATCATGAAATGGAACTCCTTGCATTAAATAAGATAAAGTATGGGGCCACTACATTTGCCTCATACAATACATAAATTAAAATAAATCCATCTTACAAAGATAACCTAAATGAACCAAAATGTGATCCCAATCAAATAATGAACATGATAACACCACCAGGAGCTATATTATAGAATGCACCATGTAAAAATATTAATAGTTTCATAGAGCCTCTAGTGCTTCTTATTAAGAAGTTAGTTGATTGTCAACTCATATCTCTCCTTACACCTATAGATGTTGATATGAGTAAACCTCTTCCATGGGGATATAATGAGAATCATATTATGATTTTCACTAGGGCCATAAGCATTATACTAATAGATGTTTTTCCTTGAGATATAAGCTTCAAGTATTATATAAGTCCCAATAAATTACACTTGATGGGTCTCATACCATGAGCTTTTGATCACATATAGGGGATCATAAAAATTAGAAAATGTTTAATAATCAACTACTCAAACATAGAATGAAAATTACTAAAGGTTAAATATAGAAATATAAGTAAAATTTTCATCATGAAACTTTGGAACTTATAGTAATCATTTATAAATAAGAGGCTATTGAATAATAAATGGAGTTTCATCCACATTTTTTAAGATGTAACATTAATAGTATCTTTAGGAGAGTGGTGGTGGTATACTTGATAATGCATCATTCGTAGGCATAGTAGGCATCATGTAATCTATGGTGTCTTTGAAACATATATGTCCACTTCAAATTTTTATCCAATTTCTAAACCCAAAATTCCTCTTGGTTGATTCTTTTTTTTTTTTTTAATTTCGTTGTAAAAAGAGAAATTTATCCATTATGATCACCAAGATAAAACCTAATAAGCCACAATTGAACTCCTTATCTAGAGGATACAAATCCCCCTTGATCAAAACTAGTGGATTTACAATTTTGACATTAGATATTTTTCTAAGAGGTTATCTCCTTACTCAAAGAATGAAAGGCATTATAGAATAAATCATTTCATGGTGTTTCAAATCCCAATGGGTCTGTGCCCATAATTAATTTAGATAAACTTATTTTTATATTATCATGGGTTTGAAGTAACTAGGTTTAACTTTCAATTTATAGTCTTTCACTTTACATAACCCCTCTTACCAATATATACATACATACATACATACATAAAAGATACACACACGCACACGCGCACACACACACACACACACACACACACACACACACACACACACACACACACACACACACACACACACACACACACACACACACACACACACACACACACACACACACACACATGTATATTTGTGTGTGTGTGTGTGTGTATGTATGTGTATATATAGAATATTAGTTATTATGTAAATATTATATAATATGATGAGCATTCTATATAGCTCATTATATCTTATATAAACTATCCATAGTTATTGACTTTTGATTATTTATTTCATTACATTTAATAGTTAAGGTCTCATATAAGTAGGAAATGAGTGTAATTGTATTTTATTTATGTATGACACATTACTGATTCTCTATCTTGTTATTTGTGTCTAACTTGGATGAAATGAGTATAGTTTTGTATACAAAAATATATCCCTATGGTGGGATCATTCTGACAAGTCATCAATAGTTTTGAATATTGGCAAAGAACACATCAAGATTTGAAAATTTGTAGCTCTTAAGATGCTCTAAAGATTCCTAACTAGATCCTACAAATCAAGATAGTAACTCCATATATATATATATATATATATATATATATATATATATATATATATATATATATAATAGACTGTTATTATTTAGATATATTATTTTAGACATTTCTTTTCATAGTAATAGTCTAAAATGATCCGTATATAAATGTATTTCTATTTTGTATATAATCTCTTCAGATATATATTAGTTATAGTCTATCTATTATTAGTTGAATGAGTTTCAATGCTTCCCTATAAGCATGGGATCCAATTCTTAGATATTATATTTTTAATAAGTGGATTTAGTTGTTTAGATCACCAAATTTTGTATTCTATAAATATTTGTTGATATGTGCTTTAAATACATGTATCCTTCTCAATCTATAAAATTGAATAGATAGTGATTAGAAATTAGATACTAGATAATAAAAAACATAGAGAAGAAAAATTAAAGTATAATTTTGTGTACATGTATATGTTCCTTTTGATATTGAAATAAATTTTATCATTTCTTTTCATTATTGAGTAAAATTTGATCTTGTTCTGAGGAAGAAGTAATATCCCACTTCTCTTTGAAGATCAGGGTAATTGGCATTTTTTAGTTTATAGTTTAAAATTATATTTATTTAATTTAGGTATAATTCTTTTTTATGAAAGTGTGATTTCCATTTCAATACAAAGTATGATTTCCCTTTCAATGCAAGTGTGATTTAGTTGAATGCGAAGTTTGTTTCAATTCAATGCAAGTGATTTTTCCTTATGTAGAGTGTGTCTTTCAATTTCTTAAGAAGTAAAGTTTGATAACTCATCTCCATATTCAAAATCTATTAGGAGAAGTCTAAGTGACAATAAATAATCAACATTCTCACATTTTGAAATATCACACTATCCTACCTAGTTGGGCAAGTTGTGTGAGGACATCATAGTGTCTTATGTCAGATGTTTATTTTATGGATGTTGATGGTGTGAAATAAAGAATCTATTTAGCAAGGAATGTCATAGGATATCTTTAGTTAGCCAAAATTTATAGATTTACTTTTTTGCAACATATAATTAGAGTCTTATTTATTGTCCTTAGGATTTAGACATCATAGTAGATTAAACCCCCCAAATAGTGAACTATTAACTCAGATATCCAACAGTCTCATTGCATATATCCTTGGACACTATACTCGGTAGAAAATGACACCAATACATTAATTGGTTAAATGAGAGGTATAATGATAGCCTATCATTTTTTATGTCATTGATGGGAACTCTTTATAAATAAGTGTTAGTGAGATCCTCTATTAGAGTTATACATGGAAAAGTTAAAAGCATTCATAAACCCCAAAAACACAAAAATAATCAAATAGTCCTTATATTTATGAACCACCCAAGATATTCTCAAGTATGATTTATCTCTAAGGATTCCCAAATAAAACAAGAAAAAGAGAGGATCTTATCCTTGCTAAAAAGATCAGGGAGTGAAAAAAAAGAAATTGAATGCTATATAGAAACATTTTATGATTCCTCTCTTTAACAAGGTTCATCCTCATAAATATATTCCATAAGAATAATTCTATTCAAGACATATTCCCTTATAGAAAGAATTGATCTTGAAAATCACCTTTTTAGAATAGTTAGATATGATCCACAAGATCTATAAGAAGAAGATCTGATCACTAATTAAGATTCTCCTCTTGAAGTAGACCTTAGGTTGAGAACTCAAGAAAAAAACTTAGATTGGATTGATAACCAAAGTTGGGAAGAAAATATGGGAGATGAATATGCACATATGGAAAACCTTGATCAACAGCCTCAATAGGACATAACTTTTTCCTATTCAATCATCTTAGGTCTTGATGATAGAAACTCCATGAAAAATATCTCACTATATATTTTACCTACTTTTAGAGGTAATTACTTAAAGGATCCAGATCATTTCATATTTAAATTTAAGATTTTATGCCAAGCATATGATTATGTCATAGATAATCAAAATTTGAAGTTATTCCCATCTATACTTAAGGATGCATCCATGATATGGTTCATGGGTCTTGACGGCAATTCTATAAGCACTTGGGATGAAATGGAAACTACATTTCATAATAAATATTAGGATTATTTTAGAGTTAGAGAATGGAAAGAAGAAATTTTCAAGATCAAACAAAATGAAGATGAAACCTTAGAGGATTACCTTGATAAGTTTATATCTCCCCATAAATAGAGTGGTTACCAACTCATAGAGGAGTTCATCAAAATAGTATTTTTTAAAGGCCTAGATGACAATGCACATGATAATTTAAACCTAATGGGAAAGGGTAACATTTAAAAGTTAACCTTTCATCAAATTTCAACATTATGTACTAATTACTTTAGGAAAATACCTAATATAAGGAAATCAATATTAGGAAAATCACCTAAAGTTGGCCAATTAATGGAAGAATTTTCTAATTTCAAAATAGATATTCTAGGAAAATTGACATCCACATTAGATGGTATCAAAATAGAATCAAATGACACTAATGTTCAATAATTGTTAATATATTTTCCTAGATGTAGACTCAAACATGTGGTAAAAGATTATATTATAGGTAAAATAGAGATGTGGTATTTTTGACCTAAACCATGACATCAAGAATTGCAAACATCTCCCTACCATAAAAAAAACTAGTTAAAACAAGTAGTATATGTAGTTGAGGAAGTGAACTATATCCAAAGATAATGAAACTAGTACTCCCAATCTCAAAATCAATTTGGTCCTAGATTTCCTCCCAATCCATGGATGACACAATGGACTAGACAAGTCACACCACAAATGTGGGGACCACCACCACAACCACAACCATGGGGTACTCAAGAATGGATGCCATAGATGTGGGAAATACTTCAAAATTCTTCATAACACTAGGCAAAATAGTAAAACCAACAACAATATTGGATACAATAGTCACAACCTCAATCTCAAAATGAATAATATCAAATGTAGAGAAGGTTTCCTCCATAATAGGCTTTGATTCCTTCACAAACTTAACCACCACCAATTGAGAAATAGGTTAACCAAACATAGTTACCTACCCAACCAGTGGTAAATCCTAAGAACAGGTAAAATACACCTATTTATGGAGTTGATCAAGAAAGTACTGTTGTAAGTGGTTCAATTGATTATAATAATGTTTAGCACAAATCAGGAAAGGTAGTATGAGATTTATCCTTTATCATAACTAATATTCCCAATGATGAAAACACTCCTAAGTCACTTGTAGTCTAAGAATGAAATGAAAACAAGGTAGAAGCAACTACAAATCCACTCACACCAATGACAATTCAAGATCCCCGTAATAATCCATTTATTAAGAGACTTAATGAAGAAAAACCTAGGGAGGATTCTAAATTGATGCACATATTAAGAGAGATGAAGATATAAATTCCACTATTAAGATCCATTGAGGATATTCTTAAGTTGAATCAAATCATTAAAGGATTGTGCATCAAATCACTAGGTATAAATAAATAACATCCTAAAATAATTTGGTTACCTAGCAAAATTATTTGTTTACTAATAGAAAACATATGTGTTCCTAAATATGGAGACTGTGATAGTCCCCTAATGAATGTGACAATCAGAAATAATTTCATACCAAATGTGTTTGTAGATCCAAGTGCTACCATAAATATAATGACTGCCAACATAGTATAATATTTATCCCTCATAGGGATTTATCCTACCACTACAATCTTATAAATGGTATATCAATCCATTGATGCACCCAAAGGAACCATAGAAAATGTGTCAATCACCATAAAATCTTGGGAATACTCTATGGATTTCATGATCCTTCAACTTGAACCCAAGAGGGTAGGATATCCAATAATTATTATTAAACCTTGGTTAGCTATAGTTTTAGCATGAATTGACTATATATATAGAAACATAAACATTTCTAATGGAATTCAGGCCAAAAAAATATCTCTATATCTACTTGTTTGACCTTTAATAGATCTTTTAAAACATATATGGGTGGATCAACCTAAACAAAATTAGACTAATGTGTCTTCCTTAGCCATGGTTACCATAAAATAACATGTCTAATAGTTTTAGGAACAAAAACCATAATATTTTTTTATCAAGATAGTCCATCTTTGAAATCTGATAGCCTAGCTTTGAAGTCTAACAACCTAGCTTCAAAGTCTAAAAGCCTAGCTCTAAAGACTAATAGTTTAGCTCTGAATACTAATAACTTGGCTCTAAAGACTGATATCATAGCTCTAAAAATGAATAATATGAATGGGAGGAATTCAAATCCACTATTGAGAATTAAGAAAATGTCATAAGTTTCCCAAATATGTTATTTGGTCCACAAGATATCCATCAAGCCATATTTGATTAGGCTCAAAATGGGCAAAATTCATTTTTATATGATTTTCATTGTCCATTAACCAATATGCTCTCTAAACATGAAAATTTTTACAAGGATGTGGCTATATTTCACATGTTACTACCACACACATGTCTATTTAATGCCTTGATGAGTGGATACAAATAGTTAAATTCCATTATTTTAGGTACTAAACAGATTGCAATCCAACCTAATAAACTATTAAATATCAATAGTTGGTTAACTGACCAAGAAGAAAGTAAAGTTTTTGATGTATTTGTATGACACAAAAAATTATTCTCTTAGGATTATAGTGATATGAAAGGAATACATCCTAGTATTTGTACCCATCACATCTACACCAAAGATATTAGACCAGTTAGACAACCACAATAGAGAATTAACCCAACCTTGAAAGAAATTGTAAAAATAGAAATATAAAAACTATTGGAAGTTGGTTTCTTTTACCCCATATCTAATAGTTAATGGTTTTCACATCCAATCATAGTACCTAATAAGAATGTAAAATGGAGAGTTTGTGTAGACTATAGAGAACTTAATAAAGCCGCTATGAGAGTTTGTGTTATTTTGCCTTTTATTGATCAAGTCTTGGATAGCATGGTAGGAAAATAATATTTTTATTTATTAGATGGATTCAGTAGATAAAATCAAATTAGAATAACTCTTGAATATCAAGATAAAGCTACATTTACTTTCTACTAGAGAATATTTATTTATACAATCCCTTTTGGATTATGTAATGCACCTACTACCCTTTAGAGAGTAGTGTTATCCATATTTTTTTATCTTAAAAATGATTATGTGGAATTATATATAGATTAATTCACTGTCCATGGCACTATATATGATGAAGCATTGGATAATTTGGATAAAGTGATTACCATATGTGAGGAACATCAATTATCTTTGAGTCATGAGAAGTGTATCATAATGGCTGATGAAGGGATAGTTTTAGCACATCATATCTCTTCTCAAGGAATAAAAGTGGATCCAAAAAATATTGAGGTAATTTCAAATCTCACCATTATTCTAACACAAACAAAGGTCAAAAGTTTTCTTGATCATGTAGGATATTACAGAATATTTATTGAGGACTTTAGCAAAATAGATATACCTATGTTTTCTTTGTTAACAAAAGACAATGAAGTTTTATGGAATGATAAGTGTCAAGAATATTTTTAAATATTAAAGAATAAATTCACGACTGATCTAGTTTTGAAAGGTCCTAATTGGAAACAACATTTTCATATCTATATTGATGCTTCCAATAAAGCACTAGGAGCAGTTCTAGGACAAAAAAAATAAGGAAGGAAAAATGTATGTCATTTATTATATCAACAATAATCTTAATCCCACAAAGAAAAACCTACACTACCATAGAAAATGAATTTATTGATGTTGTTTATTCCATAAATAGGTTTAGGCATTACACTATTGGTTATCAGATATTTATCTATACAGATCATTCAGCTATTAAGTAGTTAATGAATAAACCAATAATAGGATGGAGATATATTAGATGGATATAGTTATTTCAAGAATTTTACATTACCATTGTGATCTATTAATTTGAATCAAGAGAGGATGGTTAGTATGGTGTTATTTCTAAAATGAAAACAAAATGAAAGAAACACATTAATAACATAACATCTCTAGGCTTAGATACTATGGAGAGCTTAGTTAACAAAAGAAAATGACAAACACAACTAAAAATAAATGAATAAAAAAAAAGAATGCCTTTACCTTCCTTGGATGTTCCAAATGCCTTTGTAGTGGTTCCTTGCTTGGCTTGTGCTCATGAAGTCCTTGGCAATGGAAGCTTGGCTACATCCATCTCTCCTTGACACCTTTAGCTTATGGCTTGGCTTGGCTTGGAATCAATTTGGCATCGTAAAAATAGTTTATTGAAGATTTTAGAACCATTTAAGCATTATAAATTTTCATAATCAAGACTTAGAAATGATATGGTAATGCCTCTTATTTATAGATTTTTGTAAATGTCTAGAATCAACTTGAACTGTCCATCTCAAGATTGAGATGTATGGTTGAGGATTAATTCAATTTTTAGAATTAAGATTGTAATTATCCTCATCATGACATTGAAAGAATGGGAAATTAAGAGGCATGGAGGGCATCATGGAAGGCATTGATAAGGCATTTAAGGGCATGAATCTTGATATTTATGGCATTTATGGCCTAGGGATGTCTTCCAAAGAAATGAGGTCACTTGATGATGTAGATATTCAATATTCATTTATAAAAATAAGTTTTTAACAAGTTTATGTGGAATTTTTTTATTAAGCCTTGATTTGGATTAATTAGCTTTTAAGAATGATTAATCACTTTGTGTACAAATTACTCAAATTGATTAGAATGCCTTATTATTAGTCCAAAATTTGACTAGATTAGAATTGGAAGGTGATGTCAAATGCATTGGATTTGTATTCCCATTTAGGATGTAAGGCACATGTATTATGCAAGATATTCTATAAGAAATAGCAATCCGTAGCACCTAGGTGCAAAATTGGCATTTTGACTTGAAATGATCTTATCAAAGTTAGCTAGCCCATAAATTGAATTACCTCATTTAGGGATACCCTAGCCAAAATCAGCACTTGAATATGTTAGTTTCAAATTATTTAGCATGTTTTAGTGTCTTTAATCCAAATTCTGTATTTTGAGTAGAAATTTGCCAAAAACCCTAATTGGAGGTTATTGATGGCCAGATTTAGGTGTCTACAGTTTGTCCCTATTTAGGAAGGCATTAAAAGATATAAACATGGTAACATCTTCTCAAAGAATGAAAAGGTCTTGTATGCCTATAGCTACAATGATGATAAACTAACTGTGTGATGCCCCCTCAAGGGAATGGTTGGCACAAGTGAGTTGGCAAATGGTCCCTCAAAAAGAAAGAAACAAAATGAGGGGACCAAAGAAAGGAAAGATGATGGGGTTAAAACACAATGATATTGAAAAAGTAGTCAAAATCATTGAGAATGCAAGCAGGATGGTGTATAATGGTTTTCCCAAAGGTGGTTATAAACATTATACTCTAATAGTGGCAATGTGGTATGATAACATAATGATTTTCTCAAAGGTGGTTATAATCATTGAGAAGATAGAGATGCCCCAGTAAGGATAGACAAACAATATAATAGCATGCCCATGTATAGGCAAAAAAGTAAAGTGGTGACAACATAATGATATGACCAAAGGTAGTTATAATCATTGAGAAGTGCAAGTGGGATCATGTGCAATGATTTTTTCATAGGTAGTTATAATGATTAGACCCTGATTACGAAAAACATGATAAACTTGGTTGAGGATGATGATAACTTAACATTGATGGTAATGATGAATTAGAACAACCTACTAGTAGGGAGATGCTCATCCAAACTAATAAAGATTAAAAAAATTTCATTGTTAATTACTCTATTTGGGATATGATTAGGATCGAATCAAGATGTCAGTACTAAAGAGATGCCACCATTGTTGAATAAACTTCTTAAATCATAGGTTTGTTGTAACACATGTCAGTAGGCATAATGGTATAACATCATGAGGACTTAGCTGAAATATGCATGAGGAGTGACTCTTGTAATCCAATACTCAATATAAAATAATACACCAATGACAAAAACCATGATGACAATGTAAACATATTGATATGGATGGATTCAAGTGTAAGTGTGGGCAAGGAATCACCTAATGAACACACATAAACTAAATCAAGGCAATAGTGTTGAAAGCAAACAAATAGATAGACAAACAAATAAAAATAAGCAAAAATAGACAAACAAACAACACAATAAAAACCTATGAATATTGCCCCTAGAAAATAGGTGAAAACTTAACAAACCAATAAAATGGGGGAATAGAAGAAAAGGAAGGGGGTGGCTATTAGTGTAGTTTTTACTTTTCCCTATTTATTAATTAAGGAAATTATATTTCTTGTGAATACATGGAGTTTTACTACATTTGTGGGATAGGCTAGCTTATGTGGAGGTGTGTGTCATAGATGTGTCATAGGTGTTATAAGAATGTCATAAGTAACTCCCTTGATGGGAGTTACTTCTCTATTCTTAGCACCTTGTCACCACCTTTCAGGGAGGAGTTACATTCTATTCTTGGGGTGCCTTGTCCACCTTTTGTGGAGGAGTTACTTACATACTCTCCTATTTGTATTCCTCACTTTGGCCATCTCATGCTAATCAAATTTTGGTATTCTCCATTTTACCTTGTGCAACTTCTATTATTGTATTATTTTCAAATTGCTTTAGCATCTATGTGGTGTGCACTTGCTTCAACTTATGTGATCATGTCTCCATTACACTTGCATTATCTAAATTTTGGCAACAACTCTGATATGGTATGAGAGAAAAATTGGTAATCTTGTGTGTGATTATGCTTTTAGCTTATTTTTGAAATCAAGAGGAGTGGAGTTCTTTTTTTATTCTAGATTTGGTCTAAAATTATAAAAATTCTATCAATATCATTTCTAGTATCATTTTGGCCTTTAGGTGTCTTGGTTGTATTCACTCTAGGGGCTAGTTCAGTTGTTCTTGGATGCCATTGTTGTGTGGCTCTAAGGAACTTCAGACTCAGCAGTAGTCAGCACCAACACAAGTGCCAAGCTTCTGTATTCTGCACACTTTTCTTGGCTTCTTGATTTAAAGTGGCACATCCTTTCCTCCAGCAAAGCACCTAGCTTTTAGTATGCACCTTCCTTCATCTGTACGACATCATTTTCTACTAGCCAAGCTAGCTGTATGGCTGAGGTCTGTAGGTTGGTTCTATTTTTTGCAAAAATAATTTAGAACTGTGCCTTGTTTGGATGCCACCTGTTGTTTTGCTTGTTGTTTAGTCTACTGTTTAGAATCAAGCTTCTACACCTCCTTTTTGGTGAAGTTCTACCACACCACAGTCTCAAATAGGGCACCTCAAATAGTCTATATAGTCTAGCACAAGTTTGTTGTACTTTTGTCTTTTCTGAGTCAAATTTTGGATTGTTTACTTTTGGACGCCCCTTCCTTACTTGGCATCCTATTTGGCACCCCTTAGACACGTGGCATCCATTATTATGTCTATGCTTCATTTTTTTAAGTCAAAATTGACTTGATAAAACAAAAATTAGCTAATTTGACTGAATATTAAGGATTTTAGACAGTTTTGTATTTTTTGGGGTTTGAATTAAAACTTGTATCTTCGACCTACGAAGACGAAGGATGAGGCCCAAGTTGGCAGGAGGCCAATTCCCCCTCACACAAACCTCCTTTGGATTTTTCATTCTATGCTGAATCTAATCAGTGGTTGGAAGGCCACTTTTTCTCCCCATAACAGGCATTTTTTTAATGTTTTAGTGCTTTTTTTGCAAAAACACTAGTTTACAGGAAAATTGTAACTTTAATATCTTGCAAATGGTAGCTCAGTTTTGGGTGCCATTTTTAGCAAAAGTGTTTGTAATTTAATTATATATAGTGTATGATTTTTATTTGTCAAAAATGCACTAGTTTATAAAGTGCCAAAATTTGGGTCTCCTGGGACGCATTTTCAACTGAGTCCAACGTCCTGTTTGCTTTAGTATTGCACTGATTGCTCTAAGATGGATTTTCAGCTAAGTTCGACGTATTTTGAGTGTGCACTTGCATATTTTGGGGGGGGCTCAATATGTTAGGGGGGTTTGATTTCTTTTCACAACTTGCTTTCATTCTCCTTTCTACATAAATTCACAACTTGCAATTAACACAACTTCACCTAAATTTAGCTAAAAATAGATTCTTTTTAACTTAAACCCCTAACACCCTTCAACTATCATGAATGGAAAGTTAAAATGTCAATCATTTTTATAAGAAAAGGGTTGTATAGGATCACCATGGGTACAGAAGTAGATTCCAACACAGATGTTGAAAAGGTCAAGTGGTACAACCGTAGTGATGAAGCCTTTGGATTACTGAGGTTGTATGTGTCTCCATAACTTCTCTTCCACTTAGAATCCTCCCAAACTCCTCATGAAATATGGGACACCTTAGAAAAGTTTTTTGGGAAGCTTGATGAGATGAGAGATCATGAGCTTGAAAACAAACTCTAGTCTAAGTCCTAGCAACTTTGACACCCTACAGGACTTCTTCACTAAGTTTAAGGCCCTTAGATTGCAATTGAAAGAGTGCAGGATAGAGAATAAAGATGTTCAACTTATTCTTTCTATTCTCACAAAGTTAGGTCCAAGCTATTCAGCCTTTGTCTCCACTTTCCATGTCACAAAAAGTGCCCTTTGCACTACATGGAAAATGCCTTCTTTGGATTCATTCATTGCCAACTTGACTAGGTTGCAAGATAAGCTAATTCAAATGGGCACAATGAAGTCTACTCAACCCCAAGTCTTGATAACTATAAATGGTAAGGATAAGACTTCAACAAAGGAGAAGAAGAAAAAGAACAAGGACCAGGAGAAGAAGAAGAAGAAAGAAAACACCAATCCTGCCAGAAACAACACTGAGACTTCCTCTTCCAATGCTGAACCGAAGAAAGAGAAGGTTAAGTGTGCTTCTTATAAAAATACAAGGAATGATGAACACAAATTCATGACAAAACAAATAGATCACCTAACTCATCTTCTAGAGAAAAACAACATAGGTGTTCCTGAGTCCATCAAGCAGAATTCATCTACCCAAGATTCTAATAAGGCAAAAGGCAAGGGTAAGGAGAAAGAAAAGGGCAAGGCCCTTATAGCTACAATAGCTTCCACATCTTCATGGGTCATTGACTCAGATTCTTCTCACCACATGGACTCTTCACTAGTTGAGTTTTCATCTTTAGAGCCTTGTAGCATGACTTTAATTAGTTTGAGTGATGACACATCAATTTTTGTTACAGGGAGAGGGTCAGTTGAAATGGAAAGAGGAACATTCAATAATGTTCTAAGAGTTCCTTCTCTTTTAACCAATCTCCTATCAGTGTACCAAATCACTCACATTGGTCAGGGCATGAGAGTTGAGTTTTCACTAGATTTAATGTCTATCAGTGAGTTGCATAGTGATACTACAATGGTAGTGGGTAGGGCAGATCACCAAGCCAGGTTATACACCTTCTCACATTTTGCATCAGAGTCTTCTCCAACAGCATTGTTGACTCATTCGGATGGAGTTAGAAAATTATGGCATGAGCAGTTTGGCCACCTTAACAACCACTACCTTGAGCAACTTTGCAAACATGACATGTTCATTGGCTTGCCTCATGTTTAATTCTCAAAAGGACTTTGCGAAGGGTGTTCCCTTGGGAAGCATCCCGAAGCAAAATTTGATAAAGGCAAAGCTTAAAGGGCTTCACAACCTTTGGAGTTAGTCCACAGTGATGTATTAGGACCCTTTCCCAAACCATCTTTCATAAGGGCCAAGTACATCCTCACTTTCATTGATGGTTTCTCTAGGTACACTTGGATATATTTTCTCAAACAAAAGTCTGAAGTGTTTGAAAATTTTCTAGACTTCAAGGCTCTTATTGACAAATAAAGTGAGAAATCCATCAAGGTTCTTCGAACTGATAATGGAGGGGAGTATGTCAG
This sequence comes from Torreya grandis, assembly GCA_037957365.1. Classification (NCBI taxonomy): domain Eukaryota; kingdom Viridiplantae; phylum Streptophyta; class Pinopsida; order Cupressales; family Taxaceae; genus Torreya; species Torreya grandis. Next base: position 1,940,841 of record JARHVA010001532.1, on the reverse strand, counting down.
CATCAGATTTGAGTAGTTTTGCACTATAGAGGGGATTGATTTGTAGCACACAGTCACTTATAGTGCTTCACAAAATGGGATTGTAGAATGCAAGAATAGGTTCTTGAAAGAGATGGGTAGCTATATTATTCACTCCAAATCCTTAGCACCACAGTACTAGGCTAAAGCCATCAATTGTGCTTGCTACATTCAAAATAGGGTTCCTCACAAAGCTTTTAAAGGGATAACACCCTTTAAAGCTTGGCATAAAAAGAAACCTGATGTTAAGCACCTTAGAGTTTTCAGATCCCCAACCATGGCCTGCATTCTAAAGAAGAAATGCAAAGCTATGGCATGTCAGTCCAAGCCTTGCATCTTTCTAGGATATCCAGATGGTATTAAGGGATATCACCTTCTATATCTAGTCACTCATGAGTTGTTCATCGAGAGAAGTGTCCATTTTCAAGAGATTTCTAGAGACTCAACACTTGACACTTCTTCTCCCTCATCAGAACTATAGCAGGTTCTTGAGCTAGAGTCATCTTCTTCTTCTTCGAGTTTAGACAATGAGGATAGTGATGCAGAGTCATCCACCTCTAGTCAGTCAGAGGATGAGGAGTTATCACCTAACTCACCCACTTTTGGGCCACTTTGGGCTAGACAGACACTTGAGAGTGCTAGCACTTGGGCAAGAGATCTCGTAGATGATAGACGTACTAAGGGGATTTTCAGAGAGATCCACATGCCTTCTTTGCTACAGTTTCAGATCCATAGACTTTTTGAGAGGCATCAGGGGTACATGAGTGGGATAATGCTATGGAGAAAGAATATTCTTCCTTAATCAAAAATCACACTTGGGATTTGACTTCACTTCCTAAGGGAAGAAATATGGTTCGATGTAGGTGGATATATCAGACCAAGTTTGTAATAGATGGGTCATTCGATAAGTACAAGGTGAAATTGGTCACCAAGGGTTTCTCACAAGTGGTAGGTATTGACTACTCAAAGACCTTTGCACCCATTACAAAAATGACTTTTATCTGACTCACCTTGGCTATTTCCATAGCACATGGTTGGGATGTGTATCAGATGGATGTGAAGAGTGCCTTTCTTCACAGAGACCTAGAAGAGGAGATCTACATGGAGAAGCCACCAAGATTTGTTCAAGATTTTTCCTTAGTATGGAAACTTAAGAAATCTATCTATGGCCTCAAACAGGCCCCTCGAGCTTGGTATGCCAAGATGGATTCATTCCTTCTCACAACGGGTTTCACTAGCTGCCATTCTGATCCCAATGTCTACTTCTTGTAGTAAGATGATTCACTCCTGATTTTAGTTCTATATGTTGATGACCTTTTGATCACTGGGAGTTCTTCATCGGCTATTGTAGTGGTGAAGGCATCTCTTCAAGATAGATTTGACATGATAGACTTGGGTTTGTTGCACTACTTCCTTGGCATCGAGATCTCATAGTTAGATTCAGGGATTTCTCTTGCATAGCCTAAGTATGCTCTTGACTTATTGGCTCAATTTCACATGGTTGATTGCAAGCCATCTCTGACTCCCTTTCTATTAGGAGTCAAGCTTGAGGCTGATTGTTCTTCACCATTGGTTGATGCCACTTGATATCGACAACTTGTTGGTAGTCTCATCTACTTGACTCACACTAGGCCTGACATTTCATATACAATGAGACTTGTCTCCAGATTCATGCAAGAACCTCATGAGCTGCATTGGAAAGCAGCTAAGAGGATCTTGCATTACATATAGGGTTCACATAGATACGGGATTCATTACAGATTTGGCATAGAGGTTGACTTGGTTGGATATATAGATTCAGACTAGGTTGGTGATTCACAGACTCACAAGTCCACTTCTGATTATAGTTTCTCTCTAGGTTCTGGTCCTATCAGTTGGTCTAGCAAGAAGTAAAATGCTATTGCTATATCATCCATAGAGGTAGAGTACAGGGGAGCTATTAATGCAGCTACTGAGGCTATTTGGCTTCAGAGGATTCTTTCTGAGTTTGGCATTCCCATTAGGTAGCCCACCATCATTTATTGTGACAACCAGAGTACCATTTAGATTTGTAGGAATCCAGTTCAGCACCAACAAACCATGCACATAGAGATTCACATGCATTTCATTTGGGAGCTTATTCATAGTCAGGTCATTGACTTGATATTTTGCTAGTCTTTTGAGTAAGTTTCAAACATCTTCACCAAACCTTTCACTGAGAGCAAGTTCATTCATCTACGAGCTCTTCTTGGGGTGTGGTCCACATCTACAGTAGCATCATCTTTAGGGGGGCCTTCTAGCCTCTTCTTTCTTTTATGTCTCTCTTTTAGGGGGGGAGTTTTTTCCTATGGGTTTTCTCCTTTTCTCCATCTTATGGGAGATTGCATTTGTACATGGGTACCTCATTAGCCCTAGTTGCGAGGACCCATTTTATATTTCCACACTACCCACCTAATCTACGCTCGTGGGGGCTATTAGTGTAGGCTTTTATTTTTCCCTATTTATTAATTAGGGAAATCATATTTCTTGTGCATACATGGAGTTTTCTTACATTTGTGGGATAGGATAGCTTATGTGGAGGTGTGTGTCATAGATGTGTCATAGGTGTTATAAGAATGTCATAAGTAACTCCCTTGACAGGAGTTACTTCTCTATTCTTAGCACCTTGTCACCACCTTTCATGGAGGAGTTACATTCTATTCTTGGGGTGCCTTGTCCACCTTTTGTGGAGGAGTTACTTACATACTATCCTATTTGTATTCCTCACTTTGGCCATCTCATGCTAATCAAATTTTGGTTTTCTCCATTTTCTCTTGTGCAATTTCTCTTATTGTATTATTTTCAAATTGCTTTAGCATCTATGTGGTGTGCACTTGCTTCAACTTGTGTGATCACGTCTCCATTGCACTCACATTATCTAAATTCTGGAAACAACTCCAATAGTGGCCAAGCTATCTCCATATGCACTAGGTAAGTTGATGTTGCCTACATAGTTCCATAGATGTAATATCCAATAAAATAATTTAGGCCAAATGTAGTTTTCCTAGGGAATGGGAAGAATTTGATAATTGAGGAAAAAAATAGAATGGATGTGATACAAGAAGATGAATGGTCTTGCAAAATGGCAAGTGCGTGAGAGAAAAGTGCCAAAAAGAATGGAGAAACTAAGTGACAAGTGATTTTCTTGTAACTTAGTAAGGGTTCCTAGAATCCTTAAGGAAAAGAAGTGGTCAATGTTTTTGTTCTTTTCTAATGATTTTTTAAATGTTTTTGAAATCATTTTGAAGTATCTCAACTCAATTGAGAATGATGAGACACTAAATGGTTCAAGCTCATAAAATGATGAGAGTGTTCAAACTGAGGTTGCTCATAAAATGGTGAGAGTACAACTTAGGTTGCTCACAAAATGGTAAGAGCATGGTGGAAAGGGTGATTGAGTTGACCTCAACAAGTATTGAATGATGCCTACATAGTCCCAAAGTAGGACCTCAAGTCATTATAGTTCTACCTTTACAGCAGAGGAACTTGATGAGTGTAATAGTCAATTCAAACAAAATAGGCACGATTGGTAAAAAGGCATAGTATGACATAAGAAGTGGTGAGTTGGTACATCAAAGCTTAATTCTACCCCTAGTTTGCCCATAAGAGGTTATAACCAAGACATAACAACATATATAAATGGTACTAATTTACCCAAAGGTAGTTATAATTAGTATCAAGACCAGTGGTAAGAAAGGAATAATAAATGAAAGATGCAACTACCAAAACTTCTATCACACTATCCCAAAATATTCTCTCTATCTGAAGTACTTGAACTAATTAATGAATTGATCAGATACCTCAATGCTAAAAATTCATAACGAATGTCAAAAACCAAGGTCAAATGGGCTAGGCTTTAGAACACACTGGGTCGATAGGTCAGAAGTAGAAAGTGGATATGATGAAGAGGACAGATAAGGATGGTATTTATATAAATAAAAATAGTGATAAAATGGCATAACTAAAATGGTCCTTATAGATAATACACCTTAGCTCTCAAGCATAGTATCGTTTGAGATGAATAATATTCATCAGCTTTGAAGTTTGTCATCATCTAGTGTGGAAAGCCTGTATGCCCCTGATCCATAATCTATAGTGATGATGAAAGGCCCTATCTAATTTGGTTTGAATTTTCATTTATGCTTTTTCTCAGCCATGATATTCTTTTGGTTTTCTTTAAGAACAAGATTACCAAATTCAAATTTTCTATACTTAACACATCGATTATAGTGGCCTTTGAGTCAGTTCTGATATGCTTGAAGATTGTTGAGTGTAGTCATGCATTTCTCATCAAATAGGTCTAGCTCTTGAAGGTGAGCTACTTGATAGTCATGATCTAGGACATGCTTAAAAGAGATGCATAGTGAAGGCAACTTGACCTCAATGGGAAGGATGGATTTAGTACCATAAACAAGTAAGTATGGAGTGTTTCCTATGTGGGGTATGATTATTGGTATGGTATGCTTAAAGGGTACATAATATCTAGAGGTGTCAATCATGACTAGCATCATTGACAATCTTTTTAAGAATATTGATAATGGTTTTGTTGGATACCTCAGCTTGGCTATTACCTTGAGGCTAATATCCTATAAAAAATGTTGTGTGATGTTATATTCAGTACACAACTAGTCTACATCCTTATTCTTGAATGATCCTCCATTATCAGATATAATGTTAGAGGGGATACCATAGCAGTAAATGAAATGGTTGAAAATGAATTTGGAAATTTTCTCTCTAGTCACATAAGTGGGGGGTATAGCTTCAACCCACTTAATGAAATACTCAGTGGTGGTAAGGATATGTTTATGGCTATCAGATGAAGTGGGGTTCAAATTATCAATGAGGTCAAATACCCATGTAGAAAATGGCCATGGTGTCAACATCAGTTTCAAAGTTTTTGCTAGGGCATGAATCAAATTAGCATGTCATTGACATTTGTCACACTTTTTTACATATGCAATGGCATTTCTGTCCATTGTGGGCCAATAATAACCAATATGAAAGATATTCTTAGATAATAATACCTCTCTATAATGATCACCACATAATCCTTCATTAACTTCTCTTAATGCTAGTGTAGACTCTGTCGAAGGTAAACAATGAAGTAGAGTTTCATCAAAACTACAATAGTAAAAGGTGGCTCCAAGTAGAGTATAATGAGTAGAATAATGAATAAAGGTCTTGGTTTTTTTTTTTGAGATAGGTTAGGTGGTATAACTTAGTCATGAAGGTAGTTAAAAAGGTCTAAGTAACAGATATAATTAGGACCAATAATATCACAACTCATGGCAATGGTTGAATGTTCATGAGCTAGTGCTAACAAATTCTCGATGAGGAACTGATACTCTCTAGATTTATCTATTTGTTGAATCAGAAAGAAAATAGTAGCCATGTCATTTGTAGTTCTTTTACTATCCCTTAGTATGTGCTCAAACTAAATATTGGTAATTTGCTACTTAAAAGTGTCAAACATGGCTTTATATGGAACTAACTTATCATCTTTGGTCTGAAAATGATCTGTGACTTGATTGATGATTAACTGAGAATCACCATAAACATGGAGAAGAGATATATTCCACTACACTACTTATTAAAGACCTACAACAAGTGATTTATACTCAGCCATGTTGTTTATACAAGGAAAGTTTATTCTAAATGATTTAGGGATTAGATCCCCCTATGGTGTAATAAATAATAAGCCTACCCCAGATCCATGTGACGTAAATAAACCATAAAAATATAGCTTCTAGGCCTAATTTTTAAGGGATGTGTCAATGATGGTCATGATGGATTCATCAAGAAATTGGAATGTGAGTGGTTTTGTATCTATGAGAGGTGCTTTAGCAAGTTGATCTGTAAGAACTTGTCCCTTAATTGCCTTTTGATTTACATACTCTATGTCAAATTCATTAAGAAGCATGATCAATTTATCCATTCTACCTTGTAAATCTATTTTAGATATTATATACTTTCGCGGATCTACTTTTGAAATGACCATGATCTTATTATTCAACATGTAATGGTGAATTTTTTTGAGTTACAAAAACCATGGCCAGACAATCTTTTTCAACAAGTGCATAGTTATGGTCATATGTAACCAAGGCATGGCTTAGGTAGTATATGGAATGTTCTTTTCCATTGTCATCATGTTGAGCTAAGAGTGCACCCAAAGCATGGTCGATAGCTGATAGGTATAACAAGAATGGCTTTCTTGGCATAGGAGGTAATAGAATAGGTAGATTAACAAGATAGTCTTTGAGTTGTTTAGAAGCTATTTGGTAGTGATCATCCTAGTGAAATACAAATACCTTATTTAAAAAGTGTGTAAATAGATGACACTTGTTGGCTAACTAAGAGATGAAGCATCAAATTGACTAGATCTTACCTTGTAAACTATGGAGTTAATTTAAATTATTCGGTGGTAGCATCTCAGTTATAGCATGGACTTTAGCAATATTGACTTCAATACCTCTACAAGACATGATGAAGCCAAGTACTTTGCTTCAAGTTCCAAACACACATTTATTTGGATTGAGTCTGACTTTGTGATCCTATAATCTTTCAAATATCTTATACAACACTACTGGATGGTCGGCCCTAGTTTTGGGTTTTCCTAATATGTCATCGACATAGTCTTTAATAATATCATGTATCATATCATGGAATATGACACTCATAGAAATTTGATAAATAGCTCTAGAATTATTAAGGCCAAATGAAATTACCTGATAATAAAATGTAATCTATGGAGTGGTGAATGTTATTTTATGTTGGTCTTCTAGTGCTATTATGATCTGGTTATATCATAAAAATCCATCCATAAGTGAAACTAATTCATAACCTACCATGGAGTCAATGATCATGTCGATATTAGGAAATGGAAAATCATCTTTAGGATAAGCTTTTTTGATGTCTCAAAAATTAGTACAAATTTTGATCCCTTTAGGCTTTTTGATAACAAGTACCACATTAGATATCCAATCTGAGTAGTCAATGGATTGGATACATCCTACTTATAAGAGTTTTTCCAACTCTTTCTTTACCAATACAATAATGTGAGGTTGCATCTTACACAAATTTTATTTTATTTTTTTGGGATCAGGATTAACCACAAGGTGGTGCAAAACCAAGGTGGGGTCTAAACCTGGCATGTTAGAATAGGCCCATGCAAATATATCTACAGATTCTCTTAACAAAGATGTAAATATGTCATATTCATCCTCAGTGAGGGACACCCCTAATTTTATCCATTTTGTTGTCCCCAAAAAATGTCACTCATTTTTGGGAAAACCTACGGACTATTTTGGCCTTGCATAGACCAAAATTTCTCTCTTCCCTTCTCAAAATTTGTTCTGAGATTTCAAATTCCTCATTTTTAAGATTTTTTCATAAATGGATTCACAGGTTCAACAGGTTAAAAATCTTCTACAGATGAGTTCAATCAAAAGAACAAGTTTCTAACACTTAGTCATTTCCAAGATTGGTTTAGAGCCTCGGTTCAATCAAAAGAGTTCAATCAAAAAATGATAAAGGACAAAGGCTTGAACCATTGAACTTTGAACCACTTTGGTTCAAAGGTTCAATGGGTTCAATGACCAAGTTGGTTCAATCGGTAGGTTCAAGGGGCTTCCCCAAAGCGAAAAAGGCAAGTTCCCTTATGGAGGGCAGGCAACATCGGTTCAAAGGTCAAAGAAAAGACAGAATTCCTTCAGATTTGTTCGAAGGCCCAAAAGGAACAATTCCTTTAGACTTTTTTTCTGATGGAAATGGCTAAGTCCAAGAGGCCAAAAGAATTCTCCAGAGAATATTTTCCTAGAAAAATGTTAAGGCAAAATTCCTTCAGACTTTTTGTTTGAAGGAATTCACTTAGAGAAATAGTTCGAAGAAACAAAAAATCCTGCCAAAGATATAAGAACCCACCAGGGAAGTTAAAGCCCAAAGGTTGCATGAAAAATCTTGAAGGGTAGATACCCTTGTGGGGAACACCTAACGTCAGAAAAAGGACCTTTTCCAATGACCCGAAGGGACACTTTCCCTTTGAGACGTTCCAAAGGCTGAATAAAGATGAAGAAAGGAATATTCAAAGACTTAGACATAAAGAGCTTCAAAGAATGAACCGATTAAACCATTGAACCATTGAACCAATTAGTTCAAAGAGTTCATAGGTTTAAAGGTTCAACCAAGCATGATAAAGATCAAAGAGCTTAGGAAGCAATGATTGAGTGAGACATAGAATGAACTATTAAACTGATTGAACTTTGAACCGAAAGAGTTCAAAGTTCAATGGTTCATAGGTTTAAAAGTTAAAAGGTGGCCTCAGTCAAGAGAAAAGTAGCAAACAAGTGGTTCAATAGATGGTTCAACTAAGGAATGAAGAAGAGATTGAACCAAGAATTGATAGAACAAAAGAGACAGAATGAACCAATGAACTAATGAACTTTCAGTGGTTCAACAGGTTCAAGGTTCAACATAAATCAAGTGATCAACTAAAAAGAGAGCCTGAAGGCTCAAATTGCTATAGCGAAGAGAAGATCAATGCAAAGGACAAGAATTATCTTCAAAAGAGTTATTTCTAGTAGGTGGAATAGTGGATTGAGTAGACTTCTGAGTGCACCAAACCAAGGACGTGGCTTGTTTTTATTCCATGAAGTAAAGACAAATTAGAAAAGGACCAGACAGTCCATACCAAGGAAGAAACATATTAGATGAAGGGACATGCCATATTTATGGCAGTGCACTATTCTTAACATGGTCTCTCCAAATAAGACTGAAGGTGTATTAAAGATGTTGACTACAGCATGGGCCATCCCATGGAAAAGGGTGCCAATCTTTGTGTAGTGGCTATAAGTTTGTTTATTCTCTCATTTCTAAAGGGAGACTTTTCATTTTTACAAAAGTGAAACTCTGCCCATTTTGAAAGAAGAAGAGTGAGACTTCAAGCTCAGATTATAATTTTATTTTTATCTAAATGAGAAAGAAGGTTGCTTACAAACTTTGTGTTGTTTTGGCTTGTGTCATTTTAGAAGATCATTCTTACGTTTGTCTTCTGAAGGTGTTCTTATTCATTTAACTTGGTAAGCAGAATTAGTGAAAATAAAAGGGAATCCTGAAGCCAACTGTGAGAAGACTTTGTGCTTTCAAAATTGTTTTTAGTTTGTGTTTTTCTTTTTTTTTTGTTGAGGATTCTGGGGTGACTTTGTGCCCCCATTATCCTTTGTGATATACTCTTTGGGTAGTTGAGGTGGAAACTTTGCATTCTACTTCATCCTACTGTTACTATGCCCTTTGGTTGATGGTTACTTTACTGTCTGAAAGAAACCCCTACTATTTCTTGTAAGAACACTTCTAAAAGAAAAGTGCCTTCAGTGTTTACACCAAGATTTTCTCCTTTTTCTATGTGCATCATCTTTGAAATAAGAGAGATGGATGGTTTATTCTACCCCCATGTGCTATTTTTTGCTTACTTATTTTGTATATAGCTCCTACGTATCTATAGGGAACCTCCTCTTGATGAGAGGAGAGATTTGTCCCCTGTTGATGTAGTAAACCTACACAACTAACTGACCAATCCTCCTACTGTGGTTGATCAAACCTATTTTTTTTATTAGTAAGCTAATTGACAAAATATTCACCCAACAATTTTTGGTGACTCTGATGGGGATGAACGTGCAATCTGAAGCGTCAAGTTTTAGATTGAAGCAATTCCTTCCCTTATCCATTATATTATAGACTCTGGTGACTCCATTCCATGTCTTACCCATCATCATTATAGCCTTACCATATTCCTCCATCTCCATTATTTTATCTGGTCTACAAAACTAGAGATGTTGGGAAAGAGTGCATAGTTTGAAGCCTCAAGCCTCTAGCTGAAGTAGGGCTAGTCCTTTTCCATTTTTGATTCATAATCTAGCCATTCCACCTAGATTTGTTATCCCTATTTTTCATAACTAAATCATGGCATTTTGAGGCCCCTGGAGTAACTCTTTTGGCCCACTCAACTTGACTCCACCTCTGCATGAACTTCCACACAGTTCAAGAAAGAATTTCCTTAGATTCTTTGGTGATGGGATAGTTCACCCTGATGAACACTTTACAGCCTTCAGCATAACCTGCAGTGTGATAGGGGTGAAATTTGAAGACATGGCAGTCAAGATTTTTGTGGAGACCCTACAAGGTGCTGTTATAGACTAGTTTTACCATCTGCAAGCTGGATCAATGACTGATTAGGATACACTTAAACCCAAGTTCAAAGCAAGGTTCAAGCCTTCAAAAGATGCACATGCCTTGCTAACCCAACTCACTCAGATGAAGAAGGAACCTCATGAGCCTATGAGGGATTTTATTTCTAGGTTCAACAAGATGAGGCACAAGATTCCCATAGTTTCCCAGCTAACACCTCAGAATCTCATGTGTTTCTTCATCAACTCACAGCTGCCTAAAGTGAGTTTTTTGTTGAGACGGGCTAGACACATAGACCTTGAGGCTACTCAAGACTTGGCTATTGAGTTAGAAGATGACCTTATCTTGGTAGGAATTTTAAGGAGAGATACTAATAGAGCTAAACCCTCTTCATCTTTTGAATACTCACCCACAGTCACCACTGACCCAATGGTACAAAAGCTAGAAAATGAATTGCTAGCCTTGAAAAGGCAAATGGCACAAGGTATGTCTTCTAATCCTCTATATAAAGATATACCAAGGAGGACATTCTCTAATCAACCATATCAAGGCAACGCTACTAGAATTCAATGGCAACCAAATCATCTTCCTCCCCCATAGAGGAACCTTGTCCTTGAAGCACCTCTGATGAACTCAGTAGTTGGATATCTGGAAATAGAACATATTTCTTATTTCCAACCTAAGTTTAAGCAAGAAAATAGAACTGATCTCTTCAGGGAAGATCTAGAAGAATTAGCTAACTCCCACATTGGTTTCCTAAATTTTCAAGATGAACCCAGAACTGAAGGTGAAGCAGTCGAAGGATCATACATAGTATTCACCAAGTTCAAGAATCAGTTAGCCTAGTAGATTGATAAAGAGAAGATAGAGGAGTGATCCTAACCATCAATTTCAATCGCTAAGTAGAGAACCCCTCTTCCTTTCCAATAAAAGGACCCAATGATTGCCAAAGAATTAAGTACATCAAACATCTCTACACCTTCTACTTTAAATTTGTAGTTAGTCCTCCCCCTCCCAAAAAACAAAGGGATGAACTCCCATCCTCTCTTCTAAGTCCATCTTAGTCATTTGCCATGATTGATCACGTCAAGAAATTTGAAATTCAAATGACTGAGTTTGCATCCCTGCAAGGCAATCCTGAGCAATTAAACATTGGTGAAGAGCTAGGTGTGGACCTATCTGAGGCAAAGATTATGTTCACCCAAGTGTCAGCCCTTGCTACTCAAATTATTTTTGAGCCTTCAAGTAGGGGTAATTACTCTTTCACCACAGAGGATGCTCATGTCTCAGCTAATCAAAGTCCCATGGCTGACAATCTAGGATTTGATCCAAATCAGGGATCAAAAGAATTGGTAGGGTGTAATACAAATCAAGAAGGATATTCCATCTCCCATGAAGATAAATCTAATAGAAGATCAGCTTATGATGATGCTTGGTTCCTAGAATCTAATGGCATAAATTATTCCATAGCTAGATGCGGATCTCTATTGTTCAAATTGAAGACTGCTCAGGGTGAAGAGGTCAAACTCCTTCACACCAAAGGAGATGCTGAGCTGATGGTTTTTTAGGGTTCTAATGTTGACAATCAAAATATGTGCTAGAATAAACTAGTAGGACAACAAGCTATGGTGGTGGACCATACTGTTGTACTCCAAAATCTGCAAAAGGAGCCCTTCACCAAGAGAGCAAGGGGTTATGGTTTTCAAATTGAAGACCACGTCCTGCCATGGGGCGAGAAGAAGAAAGAGCCAAGAGGAAGACGCAAAAAATTGGTTTCCTAGTGGAGAGCTCCATTTGCCCATCACCATTTATGGGGAAAAAATGGTTTCCTACTAGTTTATTAGGATGGCATCCCCTTTTCTTCACCTCACAAGGAGCAGCATCTGAAGTACTTCAATTTTGAAAGTATCAGATAAGTTCACTTGTACATATGTACATCTATATAGTCTCTAGTTCTATTTTGTGCTTTTCATTTTCATTTTTGGTGCCTTTCTTTTTGGGTAGCATGACTTCATAGCCCAATGGCACACTTCAAAGCACTGGAGATTCTGGTTTTTGCTCCCCTCAGCTGTGTTTCAAGTTTTCAACTAAAGGAAGTTCCCCAATTGGAGCCAGTTGTTGTCCCTAAAAAATGTCACTCATTTTTGGGACAACCTATAGACTATTTTGGCCTTGCACAGACAAAAATTTCTCTCTTCCCTTCTCAAAATTTGTTTTGAGCTTTCAAATTCCTCATTTTTAATCTTTTATCATAAAGGGATTCACAGGTTCAACAGGTTAAAAAGCTTCTGCAGGCGAGTTCAGTCAAAAGAACAAGTTTCTAACACTTAGTCATTCCCAAGAATGGTTTAGTGCCTTGGTTCAATCAAAAGAGTTCAATCAGAAAATGATAAAGGACAAAGGCTTGAACCATTGAACTTTGAACCAATTTGGTTCAAAGGTTCAATGGGTTCAATGACCAAGTTGGTTCAATCAGTTGGTTCAATTGGTAGGTTTAAGGGGCTGCCCCAAAGCAAAATAGGCAAGTGCCCTTGCAGAGGACAAGCAACATTGGTTTGAAGGTCAAAGAAAAGATAGAATTCCTTTGGATTTGTTCAAAGGCCCAAAAGGAACAATTCCTTTAGACTTTTTATTTGATGGAAATGGCTAAGTCCAAGAGGCTAAAAGAATTCTCTCAGGAAGATTTTCTCAAAAAAATGTTAAGGCAAAATTCCTTCAAACTTTTTGTCCAAAGGAATTCACCTAGAGAAAAAGTTTGAAGAAATAGAAAAGCCTAAAAGCCAAAAGCTTGCTGAAGATGCAAGAGCCCACTAGGGAAGTTAAACCCTGAAGGTCGCATGAAAAATCCTGAAGGGTAGATACCCTTGTGGGGGACACTTGACGTCAGAAAAAGGACATTTTCCAAGGGCTCAAAGGGACACCTTCCCTTTGGGACATTCCAAAGGTTGAACAAAGATGTAGAAAGGAATCTTCAAAGACATAGACATAAAGAGCTTCAAAGAATGAATTGATTGAACCATTAAACCATTGAACCAATTGGTTCAACAAGTTTACAGGTTCAAAGGTTCAACCAAGTGCGTTAAATATCAAAGAGCTTAGGAAGTAATGATTTAACAGGACACAAAATGAACTGATTGAACTTTGAACCGAAAGAGTTCAAATTTTAATGGTTCATAGGTTCAAAAGTTCAAAGGCAGCCTTAGTTAAGAGAGAAGTAACAAAAAAGTGGTTCAATGGATGGTTCAACTAAGGAGCGAAGAAGTGATTGAACTAAGAAGTGATAGAACAAAAGAGACAAAATGAACCAATGAACCGATGAACTTTTAGTTGTTCAATGGGTTCAAGGTTCAACATGAATCAAGCGATCGATTGAAAAGAGAGCTCGAAGGATCAAATTGCTATAGGGAAGAGAAGATCGATGCAAAGGACCAGAATTATCTTTGAAAGAGTTATTTCTAGTAGGTGGAACAGTGGATTGCGTAGACTTCTGAGCGCACCAAACCAAGGACATGTCCTATTTTATTCTGGGAAGTAAAGACAAATTAGAAAAGGACCAAACATTCCATACCAAGGAAGAAACATATTAGATGAAGGGACATGCCATAGTTATGGCAGCGCACTATTCTCAGCATGGTCTCTCTAGACAGGACTAAAGGTGCATTGAAGACGTTGACTGCAACATGGGCCGTCCCATAGAAAAGGGTGCCAATCCTTGCATAGTGGCTATAAGTTTGTTTATTCTCTCATTTGTAAAGGGAGACTTTTCATTTTTACAGAAGTGAAACTCTACCCATTTTGAAAGAAAAAGACTGAGACTTTGAGCTCAGATTGTAATTTCATTTTTATCTGAATGAGAAAGCAGGTTGCTTACAGACTTTGTACTATTTTGGATTGTGTCATTTTATAAGATCATTCTTACGTCTGTCTTTTGAAGGTGTTCTTATTCATTTAACTTGATAAGTAGAATTAGTGAAAGTAATAGGGAAGTGTCCTAAAACCAACTTTGGGAAGACTTTGTGCTTTCACAATTGTTTTCAGTTTGTGTTTTTCTTTCTTTTTTTATGTTGAGGATTCTAGGGTGACTTTGTGCCCCCATTATCCTTTATGATATACTCTTTGGGTAGTTGAGGTGAAAACTTTGTGTTCTACTTCATCCTGCTATTACTACGCCCTTTGGTTGCTGGTTACTTTACTATCTGAAAGAAACCCTTGTTGTTTTTTGTAAAAAAACTTCTAAAAGAAGAGAAGTGCCTTCAGTGTTTACAACAATATTTTCTCCTTTGTCTGTGTGCATCATCTCTAAAATAAGAGAGATGGATGGTTTATTCTACCCCCATGTGTTATTTTTTGCTTACTTATTTTGTATATAGCTCCTACGTATCTATAGGGAACCTCCCCTTTATGAGAGGAGAGATTTGTCCCCTGTTGATGTAGTAAACCTGCACAATTGGCCAACCAATCTTCCTGCTATGGTTGATCAGACCAATTTTGTTTATTAGTACACTGATTGACAAAATATTCACCCAACACATTTCAACTCTAATGGAGTCCTAATATTTACCTCTATTGTATCTTCGACTAGAAGGGTTGAACCATCTTTTAGGATAGTAGGTAATGACTTAAACTATTAACTTATGTTAGGGTCCTCTGTTAGGACTTGCTCTTCAACTTCACCTAGGCATGATAAATAAGAGTCCCCTAATGGAAGATCTAGCCATGTAACAAAAATATTCAAAACTTCTTGAATAATTTAATCATATACTTGTTGTTTCTCAAAGCTAAATTTGGATCCACAAGCAAGTTCATCATTAGTGGTCTTCTAGTCTAAATTTGAAGAAGAATGAATATCCCCATCTAATGGTACCTACAATAGGTTTTCACCACTAGACCAGCCTTTATTTTTACTTTTTCTTTGGTCAGAAAGCACCTTAAAGAATTTTTCACTTTGGGACCTCAATGTTTTACTTATTTATTTTTGGCTAAGGGTGTTCACTCGCTGTCCAAAATAGGCTATAGGATCCAATGTGATTGAGAATCTTGATTTGTGATCTCCCAATAGAATGTTGTATTTAAGGCCTAAAAATTCATAGAATGCCTCATCATTCTAGAACTCATCAATTGGAAAAATGGATTCTTGTTGGTCCTAATCTATCAGTTAGCGATAATATTAAGGTAATGGGCTATGAGGAATGGCTAGGGTAAGGATACAATTGGCATTACTATCAAACAAGTTGGTTTCATCTAGGTTATCAAAGGTGAGGCTATGATCATACTCTACTTTGTCATTGGCATCATAACCACTAGTTGCTAGTGATGGAGTTTGAATAAGATATGTGGGGTTACCCCCAAGTGATTTAAATCTAAGTCCATAAGGGCTTTCATATTTAGTCATGGAAATTAGCTCAATGGTTCCTTACTGATTCTATTTGAGGCCTCTTCCTTCATAATGATGATGTTCCATGAGCCTATTATGAATAGGATACTTTTCATTTCTATAATAATAAACTTGGTTGCCATTATATAACCATGAATCATCCCCTTCAATAGGGTCAGGTCCTAGGCTAGATGTGGTACAAATGTGATAGGTCTCTTATCTTTTTTCTTTTGTTGCTAATGTATATGTGGGATGACTTTAGGTCACCCAAAGGTTTTCAAATTCTAAGGAAGATTAGCAATATGAAATGTATCATGGGTCACACACTCTCCTGATCCATTATATAAAATGGTGAAATGATTGGAAGCTTCAGGAGGTGGCATGTGGGAAAGGGAATCCAAGGTATTAAGATCTATACTATTATCTAGTGAAGGATCAATAAGTATAGATTTTCCTTTACCCTTCTTGGAACTTGGATTCATGCCATAATAATAATTATAACTTTGAAATTCAGCCTCAAGATGCTTGCAGTGTTCATATGGGTGTAAATCTTTTGGAATATTCACTTCCATCCCTGAGTGGGAAAACTTGATACATTGGTGCAACATTGATGGGACTACATGAATCTCATGTAACCAAGGCTTGCCTACAAGCATATTGTATGATAACTAAAGTTCAAGCACATGGAAAAGTGTATCACAGGTCAAAGGCCCAATGATAACTAGGAAACTAATATTGCCTTGTGATTCTCTTTCCTGATTATCATAAGCTTTGATAGTTATTATTTCTAGCTGGAGATCTACCATTATATACCCAAGAAGTTTGATGAGCTTTAAAGACACTATGTTGAGGCCTAATCCATTGTCTATAAGGACATGTTTCACTTTATGTCACTTTATATAAACTTCTATGCATAATGGATTATTATGGAGTAGGCCAAGGGAAGACATATCACTTTGGTTGGATGTGACTTGTTGGGCTGGAGCTACATGTCCAACCAAAGCTTGAAATTTATCAAGGGATATGTCATTAGAAATAGTGGATTGGGTCAAAAACTCATTCAAGACGTTCTTTTGGATTATTGGCATTCATAGTAAATCTAAAATAGAAATTTGTGTTGGTGTCTTTCATAATTTTTCCACAATATCAAATTTCTTATCTTGGTCAGTAGTGAATGGTTTATTCTAAGGCTAAATGGTTGGTTGGATGAAGGGAAAAGTGGTAGATGGTTATGAGCCTAGGATAGTAATCTTCAACCTCTAAGTTATGATTTCATAATCAGGATTAAATATTGGACTATTATTGCTAACCAATGTTGGAAATGGTGTTAGACAAGGTAGGACAAGTCTTAGTTAATGGTGCACTTGTATGTGGTCACATGGCAAGAATGAGTTTTCAATATAAGGTCCAAAAGGGGAAGTCCTAATTTGTTGGTTTACTCATATTCATTCCTAATTCAAAGAAGGATTATCCATGTAACTTGGTTGAATGTTGTTGTTTAGTAATGGTCTAGGTTGATTAGTGCTTGGTCTAGGATTAATGGAGAAGGTATTAATGCTACCCCCTACAATATGACCTATATCCCTATTTTAGTCATGTGAAACTGCATGTTAGGTTTGTTTATTATTACCATTCTAACCTTGGTTTTGTCCATTATTCTATCATTATGGGTTTTTTTGCTAATTTTGTTGATTCTACTGGTTTAGCCTTTGTTTTTGATACTATTGATTTTGCTACTACACTAGCCATTATTATTGTTGTTACTAATTATTTTTCTACTACTAATTATTATGTCAGGGAAAAGGGTTTTGATAAATCCTAAGAGTTTGATTGGAAGTTGAAGTACCATTATCCAATGTTATCTCCCCATTCTCCAACATATTTTCAATTAAATGATTGATTTGGACACATCTTTGTAAATTATGCCCGTTGACCCGATGATAGTCATATAATTCATTTTCATGATACAAATCAAGATAAGGAATGCCTTGCAAATAATGCTTTGGTATAGGCCAACTAATTATATTATTAGTATCAAGCTTGTAGAAAATAGACTCAATAGGTTCTCCTAGGTCACTAAAGACATGACATGTAGGAACGGTTCTTCTAGGAGGAGGGGTTTATAATGGTGATCGCTATTGTATTTTTTGTGCATGTTTGTTTAGTTGTACTTGTCGCACTAGTTGAGTAGGATTAAGATAAAAATGTGGTGGAGATGATGTTTTCACCATTTGGACATGATGGGACTTAGTTACTCCATTTCCCATGACATTCATATTGCAATTGAATTGCTTCAATATTTTCTGGTTATTAGCCTGTGTCGATTGTGATGCTGGTGCTTGATTTGGATTTTGGTCATTTCCCTAATTAAAACATTGATTTTGATTAGTTTAATTAATATTGATGAATCTTTTATTGGTGAGTTCTCACTCAATCAACAAGCCTTTGTCAATGATCTACTTGAAAGTATGTACACATTATAGTTCTAGATGGTAAGCTATCTCACTATACAAATTTTTGGTAAACACAGTGGCTAATTTTTTATCTAGTAAACTATGGGTGAAATGATTTGTAAGGGCTCTCCATCACTATAAATAACTTGTCAAACTCTCACTAATTTTTTTCTTTACTTGTGTTAAGTCCATTAATGAAATCTCATGGTCAAGATTATAGGAAAAGTGTTGCACAAGCTTATCAAAAAGATCATCAAAATCCATTAGTGAATTTTTAAGAAACTTTAAAAACCACTCCAAGCCTTGTCCAACCAATCTCCTTGGAAATAAAAGAAAAAGGTATATGTCATTATATGCCATTGGTTGACACATGACAAAGAATTCAGTCAAATGAGCCTTAGGGTTACCTTTCCCGTTGTATTTATTAAATTTTAGTGGTTCATATCCTAAATGAAGTGGTATATGAAAATACTCCATGTTGAATGGATAGGAACATATGTCAACCAATTTGAACCTTTTAGTTTATTTACTAGCTTGAATGGCAATAATTGTATCCTTCATTTGTTATAATTCTTGGGACAGGGAACTGGAAGGAATGTTGGTTTGGATAGATGGTTGGGAGGTCACATGTGGGAAACTTTGACTAGTTATGATGGGGATACTTGTTGGGTTACATTGATTTTGTTAGGAATTAGACTAGGAATATGTATACATGTATTAGGATATACTTGAAATTACATACTTGGTTATGCAATATTCCAGTTTAGGCTGGCAATAAAGGTTTGACTTGGAGGATTTTATGGTCAGGCTAGAGAGATATAACTATACTATGCCTACTATGGTTGAAAAGGGACATGCTACCTATTGTTCCCAAAATCCGTCACTCATTTTTGGGGACAACATATCAACTATTTTGGTCCTGTAGGCCAAATTCTCTCTTCCCTTCTCAAAAAAATTGTTTTGAGTATTCAACTTCATCAATTATTCAAGTCTTCTCAACTAAATAACTCACAGGTTCAACAAGCAGGATTTCTTAGAAAGAAGTTACAACACTTAGGTATTTTCAAGGCTGGTTCAATGTCGAGGTTCAATTAAAAGACTTAGCAACCAACTTCAAACAAATGGAATGAACCCTTGAACCATTGAACCATTGAACCCCACTTTAACAAGGTTCAAAGGTTCAACAAGTTCAAAGGTTTAAAAAATATTTAAGTGTTCAACAAGTTCAAAGAAGTTCAGCCACTTCAAAGAGTTCAATGAGTTTGAAGACTTTGACAAGCTCTAAAGTTCAATATGTTTGGCGGACTTAAAGAAAAGAAATCTTCGAAGAGTGAAGGTTGAACTGTTGAACCATTAAACCTTGAACCAAAAGAGTTCAAAGGTTTAATGAGTTCAATAAAGTTTTAAAGACTTAGAAGAATAAAGGATTTGAAGAATAAAGAATGAACCATTGAACCGTTGAACCTTGAACCAAAAGAGTTTAAAGTTCAAAGGTTCAATGAATTCAATAGAAAAGAAAAGAATCTAGAGAGTTTGAAACTTCAATGGATTCAAAGAAAGAGAATGAACCATTAAACTTTGAACCAAAATGGTTCAAGGTTCAAAGCTTCAAAGGTTCAATAAAGTTCAAAAGACTTAGAAGGTAAGAGGATTCAAAGAAAGAGAATGAACTGTTGAATCATTAAACTTTGAAATGAAATGGTTCATAGGTTCAAATGGTTAAAAGAGTTCAACCAGTTTAAGAATTTCAAAGTTCACAAGGAAGCCTTGAGTGAAGGAAAGAAATGGAAGATTTCGAAGACAAGTTTGAAGAGATGGTTCAACAGATTGAACCAAGGAGCCGATTGAACCAAGGAGCCGATACAACTGCCTGAACTATTGAGCCATTGAACCAATGCACTCTCAAGGTTCAAAGGTTCAAGCTTCAACATGGTTCAAGTGACCAAGTGACCATGACCCCCCCATGGATGTCAAACTCAGGGTAATGAAATGCCTTTTTATTTTCAAATATGGCACAGAACCTAAAGAACAAACTCGATGACCAGCTGAAGAAGAAGCCGAAAGAGCTAGCAAAAAGGGAAGAGATAGACTAAGAGCTCAGATCACAAGGAAGAGATAAAAGGAATTAAGAGAAGAGGGAAAAAGAGGGAAAGACCAAGAATATTTGTGCAGGAGTTATTTCTAGTTGGTGAAATAGTCCACCAGGTGGACATCAGAGAGTGTGAACAAATCAAGGATGTGGCCTGTTTTTCTCCATGGAGTAAAAGTGAAGTGGATAGATGCACAAATATCAAGAAGAGGACCAGGTGACCTATACTTTGGAAGAGACATTTGAGATGAATTGACATGCCACAGTTAAGGTCGTTGTCCTATTCTAACATGGCCCCTTGATAGAAATGAAAATGCATTCAAGGCATTGAATGCAGCATGGGCCATTCTATGAAACAAAGTTCCCAAGTATTTCTTGGATTGCTATATATTGTAATCTCTTATTTTATGCAAAATAGATCTCTCTGTTATAGAATCAAAACTCTACCCAAATTGAAAGGCATTACTGAGACTTTGAGCTCAGATTGTTAATCATATTTCATTATTTGAATGAGAAAGAAAGTGACCTTTCAGACTTTGTGATAGAATAGCTTGTGTTGTTGAGGAAATTATTCTTATGTCTATTTCCTAAATGCATTCTTGTCCATTTAATTTAACAAGTAGAACTAGTGGAAGTAATCGAGAAGGTCTCCTGAAGCCAACTATGGAGAGACTTTGTGTTGCCATAATTGTCTTTAGTGTGTTTATTTTTTGTTTCTATTTAAAGGATATTGGGATGAATTTATACCCCCATTATCTTTCATATTTCACTCTTTGGCAGTTGAGGTGGATACTTTATGTTACACCTCATTCTGTTGGTTATTGTACCCTATTACATTTACTTATTAGTTACTTTCTAGAAAGAATTCTTGATGTTTGTTGTAGACCACTTTTGAAAGAAGAGAAGTGCCTTCAATGTTTTCACAAGAATTATCCTATGTATGTGAACATCGTCTCTAAAAAAAGAGAGATGGATGGTGTTATCCTACCCTGAGTGTTATTTTTAGATTTTTTTATATTATATTAATATATATAGTATACCTTATAGTTATAAGGAAACTCCCCTTGATGATATGAGAGATTTACCCCCTTTTGATGTGGTCGACCTGCACATCTGGATGATAAATCTCCCTACGCTATGGTTGAAACGAAACAACCTATTTTTCCCACTAGTTAACTAGTGACAAAATATTCACCCAACAATTTTTAGTGACTCCATTGAGGAAGAACGAGTAGTTTTAGTTATTTTCCTTATTCATTTTCTTCACTGTTCCAAGTCTTTTTCTATTACCATTTTCCTCCACCTTCACGCCAACAATTTTTGGTGACTCTACTGGGGAAGAATGCATATTTTGAAGCCTCAAGCTTCAAATTGAAGTAGTTCTTATCCTTATCCATTTCAATATTACACTCTACCAGATCCACAGTATACTCAAAGCTAGAAAGCTAAAGGGATTGTTGACACTGTATTTGAGTGGGCATAGAAAAGTGATTTTGACATATTTCCTTCTCCATCTCACCTATAGTGAACCAAGAGTTTTCCTCCTATAGAATTTAGGTCTCTATTACCAGGCAAATCATCCATTTCTATTGTTATTAGAGCTTGGTCAATACATATCCCTCAGACATTTGTTATCCCTCCCTCCAGTAGTCAAATCATGGTAGTTCAAGGCCCCTGGGGTAACTCTTTTGGCCCACTCACTTTAACTTCACCTCTACATGAGTTATCACGTAGTTCAAGGAAGAATTTCTCCAAGTTATTGGGTGATGGGAGAGTTCATCCTGATGAACATATTGCAGCCTTTAGCATAGCCTATGGTGTGATAAGCGTGGAGTATGAGGACGTAGCAGTCAGGGTATTTGTAGAAACATTACAAGACACTACTATAGATTGGTTCTAGCATCTATATGACTAGACTATGACTGACTAGAACACTCTCAAAGCCAAGTTTGAAGCAAGGTTCAAGCATACAAAATGTGTGCATGCCTTACTAGCCCAACTCACATAAATGAAGAACGAGCCTCATGAACCTATGAGGAAATTCATAGCTAAGTTTGACAAGCTGAGGAACATGATTCCTACCATTGCTCAGCTAACAGCTGAGAACCTTAAATGTTTTTTCATCAATTTTTAGCTTCCAAAAGTGAGTTTTCTACTGATATAGGCTAGCCACATAGACCTTGCTTATACTCAAGATTTGGCCACTGAGATGGAAGATGATCTCATCTTAGTAGGGAAGATAAGGAGAGATCCTAACAGAGGTAAATCTTCTTCGTCATCTGAATATCCATCTACAGGCACCACTGATCAAATAGTGCAGAAGTTGGAAAATGAGTTGCTAGCTCTCAGGAAGTAAATGGTGTAAGGGATGTCTCATGTTCCTTCGTATAGAGATATACCAAGGAGAATATTTTCCAATCAGTCGTACTAAGGTAATGCTACTAGAAATCAAGGGCAACCAAATCATCTTCCTACCCCATAAAGGAAACTTGCCATTGAAGCACCTCTAACCAACTCAGTAGTTAGATATCTTGAAATAGAATCTAATTTCTCCTTCTATCCTGAGTTGAACCCAAAAGATGATGCTAATCTCTTCACAAAGGGAGAAGAAGAATTAGCTAGTGACTCCAAAATTGGTTTCTTGAATTACCAAGATGAACCTAGAAGTAAAGGTGAAGTAGTTGATGGATCATACACTATATTCACCTAGTCCCAAAACTAGTTAGCCCAGCAAGCTGATAAAAAAAGAACAGAGGAGAATTCTCAACTAGCAATTTCAATTGTTAAGCAGGGAACCACTTTGCCTTTTCAATCAAAGGACTTGGTGATCTCTAAAAAGGTAAGTACATCAAGCATTCCTTTATCTTCAACTTCAAATTCATAGACCAGTAACACCCCTCCTAAAAACTAGAAGGATGAACTACCTTCCCCTATTCTTAATTCATTTCAAACATTTGATATAATCGACCATGTCAATAAAAACAAAATTCAAATGTCTAAATTTGAATTCCTGCAATCTAACCCTGAATAGTTGGATAAGTTGGTTTAATGTGTAAATAATAAAACCATCCCTGTAGGACCAACTATTCCAAAGGTGACTCCCACATCCACTCGAAATAACCTTGTCATTACTCCTCCTGCTACTCCAAGGAAGATAGAACCATTTTATATTTCCCTACTGATAAATAGACACTAGCTGAACAACTACATAATAGACTCAGGTGCATCTGACAATGTCATGCCCGCCAAAGTGGTAGAATCTCTTGGTCCCACATTGACCAAGACATTCAGGATATATTTTTCCATGGAGAAAAAACAAGTGCCACTACTGGGACAAATCAAGGATACCCAATTTGCATTTGTAGCATTTTTAGATAAGAGAATTAAGATGATAGTGCTGGCAGCTGATGTCCCAGCCTCATAGGACATTCTACTTGGATGAAATTTTTACAAAGATGTTGGTGGTGAGTTGAGCATGGCCCTGTCTGAAGCAAGGATCCCAGTCAAAGGCATCATGTAGAGATTGTTCCATGAGAAGGAAGCAAAATATGTTGTCACTTAAACATCAGTGCCTAAAGCTCAAATTTTGTTTGAGTCTTCAAGCATGGGTAATTATTTCTTGACCACGGATGATGGTCATGCTTCTACAGATGAAAGTCCTATAATTGGTGATCTAAGAATCGATTCAAACAAAACAACAGAAGAATTGATAAGACACAGTGTAAGTGATGAAGAATCCTCCCCTCCAATTAAAGAGAAATCTAAGGAAAAATTAATTTTTGATGATGTCTAGATTCTAGAATTTGATGGCAGCTATTCTTCTACTAGCTCGGGGGCTGAGATTATGTTGATATCTCCTCAAGGAGATATTTTTCCTTCTTCATATAAATTGTAGTTTAGTAACACCAACAATACTACTAAATATGAATTAATACTATTCATATTAAAGTCCACTCAAGATAGGGGTGCCAAATTCCTTCACACCAAAGGAGATGTTGAACTAGTGGTTTGCTAGGTCATGAACTTGTATCAAACTAGAAATGAGATATTACACCATTATCATAATCTAGTTTGAGATCAAATTAAAAGCTTTAATGCTTTCAATATCTCTATAGTACCTAGGGAATTCAATGACCAAGCTGATGCATTAGCTATTTTTGTAACTCTTTTAGCTCCTCACCTAGATTTTAAGGGAGTTAGGTACACTATCAAACTAGTCTTTCAACCAAGTGTTATTAAAAATGCCAATCATTGGAAAGTGTTCAATGGCAACAACAAATCATCACCTTTTTAGACCAAAAAGATAGCTTTGAATAGCTCCACTTCAAAGGCAGTGAGCTTCAAAAACTTAAATCAGCGCTTAAAACAAGTCCAAATGTAGGTGAAGAATTCTTACAGCTAAAAGGGAATAAAATTCCCAAAGGATTGGTTTCCCTCAAAAAACTATTTGACAAGCACAATAGGTTTGTCAAATAGAAATAAATGGATTCAAGCTCTTCCCAGGAGTTTCATTAGATGAATTTGGGTACCAAGAAAAATCCCAAGATGGTGAACATTGGGAAGTGCTACACTCTAGAAGAAAAACTCAAATTTACTAACCTGCTTCACCATTACATGGATGTTTTGGCATACTCTTATGATGATCTGAAGTCACTCAGGCCTAAAGAAATTCACCATGAAATTCCTCTCAAGAGTGATTCGGTGTCTTAAAAGCAGAAATCTCGATAGTATAATCTAAAGATGTCAGGTACTATTCTATCTAAAATACAAAAAATGCTAAACGTTAGAATAATTATCCCAATCCATCATTCCACATGGATTGCAAACATAGTTCCTATGAGAAAAAAGAATGGCAAAATTTTCCTTTGCATGGATTTTAGAAATTTAAATCAATCCTCCCTAAAGGATGATTACCCTCTGCCCATCATGATCAAGTCCTTTACATGGTGACTAGTTTAGAAATGTTATCAATGCTAAATGGCTTCTTAGGGTACAATCAAGTGGAAGTTGGTGAAGCAGACCAACATAAGACTGCCTTCACCACACTTTAGGGCACCTTTGCATATCAAAGAATGCCATTTGGTCTGATAAATGTTGGTACCACTTTCTAGAGAGCCATGGACATTACTTTTAGAGATGAAACTGGTAAGTTCATTTTGGTATACCTTGATGCCTTGACTGTCTTTTCTAAGCATTACCCTGATCATGTGCACCATCTGCAATAAGTGCTAGAATGATGTCAACAAAATGACATTTCTCTAAATCCAAAAAAGTTTATTTTTGGAGTAACAGAAGGGAAACTTCTCAAACACATTATATCTTGAGACGCATAAAGATTAACTCAGAAAGAGTCAAATCCATCCAAGAGCTTACTCTACCCACAAGTAAGACTGCAGTTCACTCTTTCTTAAAAAAGGTAAATTTTTTATGAAGGTTCATTCCTGAGTTCACTGAGAAGACTTGCCACATTGTGGACATGATGAAGGAAAATGCCACTTTTAGCTAGACTGAAGAAGGCAAATTGGCATTTCGAGACATCAAGATAGCTATCACCCATGCCCCAATTTTGGTTTGTCTAGATTATACCAAAGATTTCACTATGTACAGTTATGCTTCTGAGCACACACTTTCAACAATTTTGGTTCAATAGAATAAAGAAGGTGTGGAATCTCCCATATCCTTCATGAGTTGTCCTCTCAAAGCTCATGAATTGAAATATTCAAATCTAGAGAAGCATGCTTATGCAGTGATAAAGACAATAAAACACTTCCATTTTTACATCTTGAATTCACACACTATTATCCTGCTTCCTAATACCATAGTCAAATCCATATTAACTCAACAGGAGTTTAGAATCAAATTGGGCAATTAGATTGATAAAATCTAAGAGCTTAATCTTGTTATCAAACTAACAAAGCTTTTATAGGGAAAGGGTCTCTGCTAATTGATTGTTGATAATAGACCAGGATAAATAGGGCATGAAGGAGCAAAAATTGAAGACATGCCAATAGTCCTCTTTGTTTCCACCACAAATGAGTGGTATTCGAGTGTTGCTCATTTTCTTACTTATGGTGAGTGTCCTGCTCACCTGTCTCATAAAGAAAAGAGGACTATAAAGTTAAAATCTGCTAATTTTGTCTTGTGGGACAATGGTCTATATAAGAGGAACCTTGATGGGGTGTTCCTTCCCTGCATGGATAAAATGCAACAAAATAGACTTTTGGAATCCTTCCATAATCTAGCCTATGGAAGACATTTTTTTGCACCTGTAACTACCTATAATATTTTATGAGTCAGTTATTACTGGCCTACTCTATTTCAAGATGCATACAAATAGGTACGAAGATGTGAACTGTGCCAATAGTTCGTTGGAAGACCCAATTTAGGTGCTTTGCCTCTTAAGTCAGTGGTAATAGAAGAGCCATTTTAACAATGGGGAATTAATTTCATATGTGCTATAAACCCATCTTAAAGAACTACACATGATTATGTCCTCATATCCATAGATTACTTCACCAAATGGGTGGAAGCTATTCCATCCAAGCATGCTACTTCAGAAGTCGTATGCAATTTCCTCAAGGAGAACATCATTTCTAGGTTTGGGGTCCCAACCAAGATTTTGATAGATAATGTAGCTTGTTTCTCTTTCCATTAGATTACTTAGTTCTATTTTCATTATGGGATTACCCTCTTTCACTCCTCTAATTATTTTCCACAAGGGAATGGCCAAGCAGAATTGAGCAACAAGAACCTAGTGACCATCATCAAAAAGCTGGTAGATGACAACCAACGAACTTGGAATAAAAAATTGTTTGATGCTCTATGGGTAGACAAAATTATGCCCAAGGGAGTAATAGGTATGTCACCTTTCCAACTTTTGTATGGTCTTAATGCAAAGATACCAATCACCATGGAATTACTAGCACTAAAATTGGCAAAGGTGGTCGAAGATCAAACATATGAAAGCTCCACCAACAAGAGGATCATGTGCTTGACTAAGTTAGATGAGCAGTGAACTATGGTGGTGGGTTAAATCACTACTCATCAAATTCTAGTGAAGAATCTCTTTGACCAAAAAGTAAAACCCTATGATTTTCAGATAGGAGATCAAGTTCTATTATGGGACAAGAGAAGAGAACCAAAGGGGATGCAAGGGAAATTTGATTCACTATGGAGAGGCCCATTTTCTATTCATCAGCTCAATGGAAAAAATATTTTCCTAATGAAGTATCAAGATGGCATGCCCTTTTCACTACCTCACAGTGGGTAGCATCTGAAGCACTTTAATCCTTGAAGTATCAGGTGACATTAGTTGTACATATGTATATTTGTATAGTCTTTAGTTTTGTTTGGTACTTTTTATTTTCGTTTCTTTTTTCCACCTTTTTTTTTGGGTAGAACGACTCCATAGCCCAATGGCATATTTAAAGGCACTAGAGATTCTAAATTCTACTCCCTTTGATCATTTTTACAATCGATGGAAGTTCCCCAACTGGAGCCAACTGTTGTTCTCAAAATTTGTCACTCATTTTTGGTGACAACATATCAACTATTCTGATCCTATAGGCCAAAATTATCTCTTCCCTTCTCAAAAAAAATGTTCTAAGTATTCAAATTCTTCAATTATTTGAGTCTTCTTAGCTAAATAACTTGCAAGTTCAACAAGCAAGCTTTCTCAAAAAGAAGTTCCAAAACTTAGGCATTTTCAAGGCTAGCTCAACACTGAGGTTTAATTAAAATACTTAGTGGTGGGCTTCAAATAAATGGAATGAACACTTGAACCATTGAACCATTGAACCCTGATTCAGCAAGGTTCAAAGGTTCAACGAGTTCAAAGGTTCAAAAAAGAGTTAAGCACTCAATGAGTTCAAAGAAGTTCAACCGCTTCAAAGAGTTCAATGAGTTTGAAGACTTCGGCAAGTTCTCAAGTTCAATAAGTTTGATGGACTTAAAGAAAAGACAGCTTTGAAGAGTGAAGGTTGAACCATTGAATTGTTGAACCTTGAACCAAAATGGTTTAATGAGTTCAAAGGTTCAACAAGTTTAACAAGATCAAAAGACTTAAATGAAAGAAGACTTCAAAGAAGAAGATTGAATCGTTGAAATGTTGAACCTTGAACTAAAAGAGTTCAAAGTTCAAAGGTTTAATGAGTTCAATAAAGTTAGAAACATTTAGAAGAACAAAGGATTTAAAGAATAAAGAATGAACCGTTGAACTTTAAACCAAAAAAGTTCAAAGTTCAAATGCTCAATGAGTTCAACAGAAAAGAAAAGAATCCAAAGAGTTCAAAACATCAAAGGATTCAAAGAAAGAAAATGAACCATTAAAATTTGAACTGAAATGGTT
This sequence comes from Torreya grandis, assembly GCA_037957365.1. NCBI lineage: Eukaryota > Viridiplantae > Streptophyta > Pinopsida > Cupressales > Taxaceae > Torreya > Torreya grandis. The sequence goes on along the minus strand of JARHVA010001532.1, from coordinate 1,912,363 downwards.
CAAGATTAAAAGGTTTAATAAAGTTCAAAAGACTTAGAGAGTAAAAGGATTCAAAGAAAGAGAATGAACTGTTGAACTGTTGAACTTTGAACCAAAATGGTTCATAGGTTCAAATGGTTCAAAGAGTTCAACTAGTTCAAGAAGTTTAAAGTTCACAAGGAAGCCTCGAGTGAAGGAAGGAAATGAAAGATTCTAGAGACAAGTTTGAAGAGATGGTTCAATCGATTGAACCAAGGAGTTGATTGAACCAAGGAGCCAATTGAACCAAGGAGCTAATTAAACCAAGGAGCTGATAAGACTGCTTGAATCGTTGAACCATATAACTAATGTAATCTCAAGGTTCAAAGGTTCATGTTTCAATGTGGTCCAAGTGACCAAGTGACCATGATGCCCCCATGGATGTCAAATTTAGGGTAATGCAATGCCTGCTTATTTTTTAATATGGCATGGAACCTGAAGAAGAAACTCAGTGACTAGCTGAAGAAGAAGCCAAAAGAGCCAACAGAAAGGGAATAGATAGCCTAAGAGCTTAGATCACAAGGAAGAGATAAAATGCATTAAGAGAAAAGGGAACAAGAGGGAAAGACCAAGAATATCTATGTAGGAGTCATTTCTAGTTGCTGAAATAGTCCACTAGGTGGACATTAGAGAGTGTGAATAAATGAAGGACGCAGCCTATTTTTCTCCATGGAGTAAAGGTTAAGTGGATAGCTATGCAAATATCAAGAAGAGGACCAAGTGGCCTATACTTTGGAGGAGACATTTGAGATGAATTGACATGCCACAGTTAAGGCTAATGCCCTGTTCTAGCATGGCCTCTTGACAGAACTAAAAATGCATTCAAGGCATTGAATGCAGCATGGGCCATTCCATGAAATAAAGTTCCCAAGTCTTTATTGGAGTAATATATATTTTAATCTCTTATTTTATGCAAAAGAGATCTCTCTATTATAGAAGCAAAACTCTGCCCAAATTGAAAGGCATTACTGAGACTTTGAGCTCAAATTGTTAATCATATTTCATTATTTGAATGAGAAAGCAAGTGACCTTTTAGACTTTATGCTAGAATAGCTTTTGTTGTTGAGGAAATTATTCTTATGTCTATTTCCTTAATGCGTTCTTGTCCATTTAATTTAATAATCAGAACTAGTGGAAGTAATCAGGAAGGTGTCTTAAAGCCAATTGTGGAGAGACTTTGTGCTGCCACAATTGTCTTTAGTGTGTTTATTTTCTATTTCTATTTAAAGGATATTGGGATGAATTTGTGCCCCCATTGTCCTTTGTATTTCACTATTTGGTATTTGAGGTGGAGACTTTGTGCTACACCTCATTCAGTTGGTTATTGCACCCTATTACATTTACTTATTAGTTACTTTCCAAAAAGAATTCTTATTGTTTACTGCAAACCACTTCTAAAAAAAGAGAAGTGCCTTCAGTGTTTTCACCAAAATTATCTTATGTCTATGAACATCATCTCTAAAAAGAGAGAGATGGATGGTGTTATCCTACCCTGAGTGTTATTTTTAGTTTATTTATAGTATATATATATATATATATATATATAGTATATCTTATAGTTATAAGGAACCTCCCTTTAATGAGAGGAGAGATTTTCCCCCTTTTGATGTGGTTGACCTGCACATCTAGCTGATAAATCTCCCTATGATATGGTTGAAACAACCTATTTTTCCCACTAGTTAGCTGGTGACAAAATATTCACCCAACACTACCAACTAATCAAACATTGATATTGAGTGGGAACTTATGGACCAAGACCCTATCTTTGGATTTTTGGCACATTTTGAACTAATGGTCATCTAATAGGTACCTAAGAAACATGGGGACCTCTTTGTTTCATGAATCCGTATAAATAAGTGAAAGCAGGCTGCATATTAGGCATCTGTCACTGACCCATATTTGCATGTTGTTGACTAGTCATTGCTTGGTTTTAGATTGGCATATTAGTTTATGACTGAAGAGGTACATTCATCATTACCTGGTGAGCTATAACATTATTTTCCCATGATTGAGGTGGTAATTTATTTTTCCTTTATTGCATTGATACACTAGATTATGTCTATTGTTGTGGAATACTACTCATTACTTGTTGAGGCAGAGTAGGATTCATCACATTTTGTCATTAAGGCATGACATTAGCCATTGTTTGATTACCTAATCCCATAGGTTGTATAATTGAGGAAGCATCTAGTTGAGGTTGGGGTGTAGAAACTCTTACTCTCTAGTATGATGACAGATTCATAGGATTAAATATAGGCACATGTTGTTGACTAATTATTTGCACATTAGTACCACTTTGATCAGGACTGAACATTTTTTGCACATTGTCTACTACATTTGGCTCACTATTATATGTATAGGCTAAATACACTTCTTTAATAATGGGCATATGCATCAAGTTATTTATTGAAATAGTTTGTACGAATGGGTTGAAACTCATATTCTCTTGTCCAGTTAACTCTATCAACACTCTTGTTGAAGGAACTAGGTCAATAAGAGGCTTACTTACCATGTTTATCTAATTGAAATCACATGATATATTTAGGTGGGTTTGATATGATATTTGCATTTGATTAAAGTGATATTCCATGATGTGTTTTCCTCGATCAGATATATTGGGGTCTTGATACATTATTTGGACTAGAGACATAGGATTGTTAGAAGAAGCTTGTTGATCATAAATGATATTGTGGGGAACTCTTACTAGACTTGGTAAATTTTTATAAGGGATTTTTTCTAGTTTCTTTGCCCCTACCTCTATGGTTCTAACCAAAATCTCATTTTTGTTCTCTAAAAAATGTCACTCAAGCAAAAATGGATCATACATAGAATACATATTAGTAGAATATGACTGTTGAAGTACTGGCTCATCCAATGCAAGTATTGTAGCTAGGTATTATGTGGTTTCCTTTTGGTCTTGTTTTGAATAAGGTGGTGTGTTAACTAGATAGTTAGCCACTGGATCTTGGCTTTATGCCCCTAATTGATTATAAAAAGAGGGATAAGGATCCATCTCATAAGCAATATTATCTACATAGGGGTCTTACACCATTTCTTATTGCACAACTACATTATTAATCCATGGATTGTACATGAGTCCACTATGAGTTTAGGAATACATGTTGGGATCCATAGTCAATGCTTTTGCTATAAAAGGTCAAAGATTTCTACAAACTCTAAAAAGGACAATGTCTAAAATAGATGATGTTCTAACTTGGTATAGATTCATCAAAAGGATCAGAAAGGTTTATGAAAAAAATTGTGAGGAAATAAGCTAGCGTGAAGTATCTAGCATTTCACTATTCACATAAAGATGAGCAAATGAATTACCTAAAATCAAAAATGCCAAAGTCTAAGGTCAAAGTGTTTCAAATTAGTCTAATCTAGAAATTTAAAAATTGCTATGTCTTTTTGCCAAATGCGGCATCAAAATATAGGCTCAAACAAGGCATGCACTAGGACTCTTGGCCAAATGGTGTCAAAAGCTAGAATTTGAAAATAGATGAAATTTTTAATCTACGAGATTTGAAAAACTTCTAACGAACATTAGGCATCTATTTCTTGGACATGAACTTGATCAACTAAGCATAAGGTATGAAACAAAAAGCACTTTTATAAATAGTTTATTTTCTCACAACAAATGGTATCGAACTTGGTTCTTTTGACAAACAAGCTGGATAAAGGTGATTAGTATAACTGTGCTTTAGATAAAGGATCACAAAAGTAAACTCAAATTAGTCTGAAAATGTAGGAACAAATTTGAAACTCTATGAAATAAGGTCTATGAAACAATATTCAAAATGTTTTGGGCAGTGTAACGATGTTATACTACCCAAAAGGTGTGACAAAAAGTTTTCTTTAAAAACTCTCTAAGGTAAAGACATTTCCCTACAATTTTGACAGCATAACACTACTTTTATTGATTAAAAATGTTGTGGTGCATAAAATTAAAGTGCAAGTGTTTAGCATAAAATAGCTTAAGTCTATCAAATGATGATAATTATTATGAGTCTTAAAATGGCCTTCAACCTAAATTGGAAATTAAACTAAGTTCCCTCAAGTTTAGTGTAAATGGCAAACCCACTTAACACATCAACCCTATTAAATTGTAAAGGTGTAATTCCGAATTTGGATTATAAGTGAAGGACTTAAATTTTGGTAAAGGTCTAGACTCAATTGGGGAACATAACTACGCCAAAGTGGATGATATGACTCTCAAGCTTTTGATGAACTTTGAACATGACAAATTAATGATCTTATGTAGACAACATAATGCCTCTTTGTTTGTTCAAAGGAAAATTTAGAATATGTGTTTGGTTTGGATTATTTATTTACACCAAGTTTTGACTCCAAACAATAATTTAAACTGGGATAAGACCAACTAATTGATCACCCTTAGATCCTAAACTGACAAGGTTGCCTAATATTGTTAGAATCCATCAATATATGACATTTGAGAGGATTTAAAGTGTTCATCCAAAAGTAAATGTGCATTATAGAGTAGGGTTTTTACCCCCCCTCTTAAAAATGATAGTACTATGACATAGAACTTGAGGCTCACTGTGAACCAATAATACTTTCATAGTAAGTGGGGATTTGTCTAAAATTTAACAAGCTTCTGAATGATCTAGGGGAATCAATTTCACAATGACTTTCATGCCAAATAATGCAAAATAAAAGCATGAATTTTGGGTCCATATCACTTGGCTTCTTGTAAAAAGGTCTAGTCCTTTTTGTAACCACTACATCCTATTATTCGCTTAGTGTAGTGTGATATCCAAAGTGCCACTACATCCCGTGTGCAACTCCAAAGGAGCCAAATGAAGTCAATGCCAGGAGATGAAAACGTAGGTCAAAGCCTCCCTAAATAACTTGTAGGAGGTGATGAAGTCCCCCTCATAAGCCAAGTTTGCATAAAAATAAAGAAAGCATGAAATAGAAATACTTTAAGGTCATTTTCAAGGTCACCCAAAATTTGATGAGTTTTTTGGGAGTGCTTTAGAAGAATTTCTTTCTAAGCCTTGGACTAGGTTACTTGTAATAGGAATGGCACTTTTGAATCTAAGGGTTCCATATAGGGGACAAATGGAAGATCATACCTATAACATTCCTCTTTTTTCCAAATAAATATTTAATTTAGACAACTATTATAAACAAGAATTTACAAGTGTGTTCAATTTTAAGCCCAAAATAAAAGATCTGGTGGTGTTCATTTGACCCTCAGTCCTAGTTGCAAACTTTGAAAACATTCACCAAAAACATCTAAATTCTTTGTTAAACACCCAAAACAAAGTTCTTAATTGATTTTTAAGCATGAAAAAGTGATTTAAACATGTTTTGAGCAAATATCTAGTTTGGTCCTGCAATAAAAATGTTAACATGTCCTTTAGCTATGAAGCCTTTTTTAGTTTGAAATAATAAACTTTGGAAAAATAGCTCTTGAGTCTATGTTTTTATAAAAACACAGTGACCAATGATGGTTATATACAACCGATGATGGTTACCTTGGCTAACCAAAATCTAGTCGATGTCATTTTTTCTAACTAATGTTCTTTAAGCTATGTAACTAATGGTGGTCTTACTTGCTGATGTCAGTTATAGTGTAAAAATGTGGAAACCAAAAATGGCAAAATAAAGTTACAAAATCAATTTGCAAAAGTTGTAAGGGTCCAAATAAATATTTTAGAGTTTTAAAATGATCTTCTTCTGGTGTGAGATGTGTCTAGTCCCATTAGGTATGCCATAATGTGCTCTGTGAACTTAAATCAAGAGAGGATGGTTAGTATGGTAATAGTTCCAAAATGAAAACAAAATGAAAGAAACATACTAATAACATAACATCTCTAGGCCTAGACACTAGGGAGAGCTTAGTTAATAAAATAAAATGATAAACACAAATAAAAATTAAGGAATGAAAACACAAGAATTCTTTCACCTTCCTTAGATGTTCTAAATGCCTTTGTAGTGGTGGCTTGCTCAGCTTGTGCTCATGAAGTCCTTGGCAATGGAAGCTTGGCTACCTCCATCTCTCATTGACACCTTTGGCTTGTGGCTTGGCTTGGCTTGGAATAAATTTGACATGGTAACACTAGTTTCTTAAAGCTTTTAGAATCATTTGAGCATTATAAATTTGCATATTTAAGACTTAGAAATGATGTGGTAAGGCCTCCTATTTATAGATTTTTGCAAATGTCTAAAAATCAACCTGAACCATCCATCTCAAGATTGAGATGTGTGGTTGAGGATTAATTCAATTTTTGGAATTAAGTTTGTAATTATCCTCATAATGATTAGAATAAGGGGACATTAAGAGGCATGGAGGGCATCATGGAAGGCATTGATTGGGCATGGAGGGCATGAATCTTGATATTTGTGGCATTTATGCCTTAGAGATGTCTTCCCAATAAATGAGGTCACTTGATTATGTAGATATTCAATATTCATTTATAAAAATAAGTATTTAATAAGTTTCCATGGAATTTTTTATTAGGCCTTGATTTGGGTTAATTATCTCTTAAGTATGATTAAGCACTTTGTGCACAAATCACTCAAATTGATCATAATGCCTTGTTATTGGTCCAAAATTTGATTGGTTTGGAATTAAAAGGTGATGTTAGATGCATTGGATCTATATTACCATTTAGGATGTTGCCAATAAAAAATAACAAAGGCATGTGTCTTGTGTAAGAGATTTGATAAGAAAGATCAATCCAGAGCACCTAGGTGCAAAATTAGCATTTTGACTCAGAATGATCTGATCAAAGTTACCTAGCTCATAAATTTCATTGCCCTATTTAGGGATACCCTAGCCAAAATCAGCACTTGAATATGTCAATTTCACATCATTTAGTATGTTTTAGTGTTTTTAGTCCAAATTGTGCATTTTGGGTGGAAATTGGCCAAAAATCTTGATTGGAAGTTAACAGTGGTTAGGTTTAGGTGTCTACAACCATTATAGACAAACTTGGAAAGTAAAATGTTGTTACTAACTTTTTATCTAGATTTGTCACTACAGGTGGTGATGAACCTATAAAGGATTATTTTCTAGATGAACATCTATTTTATATATCCACATAGTCCCCATGGTTTGCAATCATGGAAAATTAGTTAGTAATATGGAAGTTTCCTCATTCCTTTAATTATGAATAGAGAAAATATTTGATTAGATCTAGTTCTCATTTCAAGTGGTTTAAATTCATGTTGTTTAAACTTGTAATTGAGCATGTACTTTGTAGGTATGTTAGAGAAGATAAAGTATTTAACATCATCAAATCATGAAATAGTGAACCAAGAGGAGGAAATTATTGACAAAAAGGACCATTCATAACATCCTTGGTGTAGGTTATTACTGGCCATCTCTTTACAAGACTATAAAAACATTTGTATGGTAATGTGATTCTTGCCAAAGGATGGGTAAGTCTACTTTATCTACATAAATAACTCTCCATCCTCAAATAATATTAAAACCATTTAAGAAATGGGGTTTGGATTTTGTTGGACCAATCAACCCACCATATCAAGGAAAAGAGTATTTATTAGTATGTACTAATTATGTTACTAAGTGGGATGAAGTGTAAGTACTCGCCTTTGATAAGGAATAAATGGTTGTTGATATCGTATATTACAGATCATCTTGAGATTCGAAGATCTTAGATCTATTATTTCTAATCAAGGTTCCAAATTCATGTAAAACATGATCAAAGCTTTTAAAAAACTATACCAAATCAATCACTAAAAATCATCACCATATCATCCCCAAGCTAATGGGAAACTTGAGGTTACCAATCATGATCCTGAAAACATTATAACCAAAATAGTGAACAACAATACTGGGCATATAGAGTACTTGAAGCATTCTGGTCATATAATACAACATGGAAGACTACCATAGTATTCTTTCCATATGAACTGGTGCTTGGAAATGAACCTTTCTTATCAATAGATTTTGAACTATAGACATTGAACATAATAACTAATATGGTAATTGATCTTGTTGAAGCACAAAAAGAAAGAATCATGAAACTAAATAGGCTATATGAACTGAGAATGGATGCACTCACATAGACTAGCATGATCCAAAAGAATAGAAAGTAGTGGCATGATACTCACATCAAAGAAAAATAGTTTCAAGAAGGTGATTGGGTACTTCTATTTGATTCTAAATTCCAGCATTTCAAAGGTAAACTTAGGATAGGATGGTTGGGGTCATACATGATCAAAACCATTCACAATAATGGCTCTATCCAACTTCAACCAATTGATGGTTACCAAAGGACACTTTTAGTCAATGGTCACAGACTTAAGGTGTATATAAGACCTCTCGGTAGGGAAGATTTCACTGAATAAAATCAAGATCAATTTGACCTTGTAGAAGAACTTAGTTCTTCCACTAAGGTTGAATGATCTTTGTGCAGACATTTAATAAAGGAGGTAAAATAAAAACCATTAAATGGTGGTTCTCTTCCCTTAAAAAATTCAAAAAATATAAAAAATTATAAAAATGAAAAAATAATAAAAACTACTAAAAAGTATAAACCAAAAATGGCACTTTTTAGAAGAAACTTTTGCAATAAACATGAATTATTATATTATCAGCTAATCTATCTTCTCAAAATTGTTTATTCTTGTAGGACACATGGAAAATTTAGGAGATAAACATGGATCTATATAGCATAGATATAGTTGTACTCCCTTCCCAATAGGTTAGGCATTTTTTATTTTATGTTTTACATGTATGACCATTAGGCAGACAATAGTTTTCATTATGGATAAGTTGTTTTGATTCCATGTGGATGTGATTGAGGCTGGTACCATCACTACATTTCATGGTTTGATGTGAAGTTATTTTAAAAGATAATTTCAAAAAGATATGACCTCATGTAGAAATCATTGTAAATATTATTTCAAGTTCTCCCAAGTGTGATCCCTCAGACCACATCATTGATAGTGACCCTAATAGTTTTATGATATTATTGTAAATAGCTCTAAATATAGGAGCTAAGAAGAAGAAATGTGAACCAAAATTAGTAGAACCCCTATTACAAGATGAATTAGGTATGGCAATTTTTGAGATGGCGGTATGGCTGAATTTTATTGAAACATTTCATGGTTTTCAATAAAACATTGTCTTGGAATTTTTATAAAATTTTGATGAGGATCATTTTTTTGTCTGAGGTGAACATATTCTTATGGATTCCTCTGTGACCAATGAACTATCAGGGATTATTGAAGAGGGTGTGGTTCTCATTGATAAATTAAGTTTTGTTGATCTAATTCAATTATTCATTAATGATAATGAACCCCATCTCAAGTTGGCCAAAACCCCACAAGGCATGGCCAAAGGAACCATTCAAGATAGTCTTCCATGACTATGGCATCATATCATCTATTGGCTCATAAATTATCTCACCTTTGATGGATAATTCATTATGGTCAATGGAGATACTATGTGACTTCTCATTCATTTGAGGAAAGGAGCCACTAGACCAGAATCCTGGGTAAACCTACCATCCTTTCTTCATCATGATATAATTAATGTAGCTTGAAAATTAAAAAGGGGAATTGAGTTTGTCAAAAATCATGGTTTGATTCACCTCATCTATCGACATAGTTTTTTTAAGAAACCTAAAGGTGAAAAACCCTAGTCCTCATTTTTGCAAAAATCATCCAAAATTTTTGGTAAGAAATCACCATGTCCTTTTCTCACAATAACATAAATATAATAAGGTCCATATTTGGCACCCTCATCTCTAAAGATGTTGCATCGAAGGTCAAAAATAAAAATGGTGGATTCTTCAAAAAACCCTATTCCATTAGTCAAACCTTGGTGAAGTCATCGACTGATCCTCTAGGAGGAAGAAGAAGGCAATGTATAGGTAACCAATTTTTTTGGAAGTTTAAACTCTCCCATAGAAGTTATGGATGTTGAAAAGATAGAATAAGAAACCCCTACACATGAGATTATATATAAAGAATAATAAATACCCTTATCCTCTATAATTGAAAAGGTTAAAGCTTCACTTATAGAAGAAGTCTCATTTTCTCCCCAGCTTGCTCATGAAGATGAGGAGTTGCAGCATGCTAGGACTCTATCATAGCATGAGAAAACCATTCAAAAATAATAAGCAGAGTTAGATTTTATTTGATTGACACTATAATGTAATAATCAAACTATTTAAAGTTTTAAAAGAAGATATGAAGATTCTACTGATCAGGTTCAAGCATAAGAAGTAATCATTAGAATAATTAATGATAAACAGACCAAAATACATAATCAGTTATTTTCCTATTCTCATGAACTTATTATGTTAAATAACTTCCTTACAAATAGGTATGATCAAATTTCTAGTCTCCAAAATTCTATTGATAGCAAGGATGCTCAACATTCTATTGCTAGTAAAAACACATTGTTTGGTCAATAAACTACTCACATACAAGATCTAACAACTTAGAATGTTGAGTTGCAAGCTTCCTTACAAGCTATGTAGAGGGAAAACACGTAAATAGTTGTATAAATTTAAGGACATACATGGGATATTACTTGCATATACCACTTAATGAGATGATTTTAGTTTGGAATAAAAAATAGAAAAAGATTCAGAAATTAGAAGAAGAAAATGCTAGGATCAAAGCAGTCTTAGGAGCAACTGTAGAAAGCTCATATTTCCATTCAAAATGTTTCTGAAATTTCTATAAAAAAAAGTTGTCTTTAAGAAAAAATTGTTTTTATGTTTTATTTATTCATGAATTTTTTTACAAATGGAAAATGTAGTTGGTTTCTTTTGGTTTTCCCCATGTTATTAAGGATGAGCATATGTTTATGGATGTCTTTCTAAAAAGTACTACATAAAGATAGGATCAAGTTTGTGAGTTCTATATTTTTAACATGTTGTAGGGTTACTAGTATTTTTTTTTAGTAAACTTATTTATGGGGGAAAAAAAATACATGTTTTCCTTTCTACCTTCAGAAATTAGATAGCTTGGGAGTAAGCACATAGTAAATTCCTTAAATTGCAGAACATTACAAGTTTGTACATGAGACCTTAATTTCTAGAGGCCCATAAACTTCATGCTAATTTCCAACCCATGTATCATATATACATGAAAAATAAATATCATGAATTATTGAGAGAAAATGTAGCAACTTTCATAGATTTTGTGATCTAGTATTCCACTAGCTCCATAAATACAAGTATGGCTAGATGGGAGACTTTGCCTATTGCTTTGAAACACTAGGAAGTTATGAATACTACTACCATCAGTTGGAGTCTTCACAGAGGTTAGGTGGTTACTCGAATTATCACTTACCTCTTGGATGAAGGGGGATCAGATGTGTGGATTGGTATCATATTTATGCTACCCATTCTTCTTTGTCTTATGTCTCCTTAGCAAAATTGGCACAATTAGGAAATATTACAATTTCAGACATGGATACATAGAATGGTAAGTGATTTGGGATTTTTACCTATAAATCATCATGATTTGGAACACCACTTTCAAATTTATGATCTCAATCAGTAGTTGGAATCTAGACTCCTGCATTGAAGAATAATTCTCCAATTGGTTTGAAAGAGGACTTGTAAAAGCTAAAGTCTGGGGGGGGAAATGATGAACATTCCATATAGCTTAATATATCTCATATAAACTATCCATACGTGTTGCCTTTTGGTTATATACTTAATTACATTTAATAGTTAAGGTCTCATATAATTAGGAAATGAGTGAAATTATCTTTTGTTTGTGTATGATCCATTGATGATTCTCTATCTTGTTATTTATGTTTCACTTGGATGAAATGAGTACAAATTTGTATACAAAAATACATCCCTATGGTGGGATCATTTTGAGAATTCATCAATAGTTTGGAAACCTTTTTGTCAACAGTTTTGAATATTCAGTGAAGAACACATCGAGCTCTAAAGATTTGTATCTCTAAAGACACTCTAAAGCCCTGTCTAGCCATGTTTTGAAGATGCTTAAACGTGCTCTAAAGATTCCCAACTAGATCCTACAAATCAAGATAGTAACTCTAAAGATATATATTGTATATATATAGATTTTCCTTATTTTTATACTTTTGTAAACATTACTATTCATAGTAATGGTATAAAATGATCCAGATATAAATATATTTATATTTTAAAAAATTGGATATAATATCTTCAAATATATGTTAGTTATATTCTATCTATTATTATTTGATTCAATTTCAATTCTTCCTTATAAGCATGGGTTCTAATTCCTATATCTTCTATTTTGAATAAAAGGATTTGGCTATTTAGATTGCAAGATTTCATATTTTTTGAATAGTTGTTTAGATGTGCTTTAAATACATGTTTCCTTCTCATTTTAAAAAATAAAATAGATAGTGATCAAAAATTAGACAATAGATAATAGAGAATAGAGAGAAAAGACATTCAAGTGTAATTTCACATATTTGCATATGTTCCTTTTGCTAATAAAATAAAGTTCAATATTTCTTTTCATTATCGAGTAAAAGATAATCATGTTCTAAGGAAGGAGTAAGCACCCACGTCTCTCCAAAGATCAGGGTAAATTATATTTTTTAGTTTATATTTTAAAAGTATATTTTTTTAATTCTATTATAATTATTTTTGTTACTAGTGTGATTTTCCTTTCAATATAAATTATGATTTCCCTACCTTCATTAAATGCAAAGTTTGTTTTAATTTAATGCAAGTGAGTTTTCTTTATGCAAAGTGTGTCTTTCAATTTCATAAGAAGTAAAGTTTGATAACTCATCTCCATATTTATAATCTATCAGGAGAAATCTAAGGGAAAATAGACAATCAAAATTCTCAGATTCTAAAATATCACACTATCCTACCCAGTTAGGCAAGTCGAGTGAGGACACCAAAGTATCTTATGCTAAATGTTTAATTTTTAGATGTTGATGGTGTGTACCAAAGAATTTGTTTGACAAAGAATGCCATAAGAGATCTTCAATTAGCCAAACTTTCTAGATTTAATTTTTTACAACATAGAATTATAGTCTTATTTACTTTCCTTAGGATTTAGAAATCATAGTAAAGTGAACCCCCCAAATAAGGAACTGTTAACTCAAATATCCAACGGTCTCATTATATATAGTATTGGATACTGGCCCGTGTAGAAAATGACACCAATCCATTGATTGGTTAAATGATAGGCATAACAATAGCCTATTATAATATTTTTATATATTAAACATTAATTATATAATATATATAAATTATATATTTTATAAAACATATTTTAATGTTATTATTATATTATACAATGTATATGTGAATATAGATTATAAATCCATATTATATATTCTATATTTCAGTATAATAACGTATTTAAATTTATATTATATTTTAATACTATATTAAATTATTTAATATATTTTTTAAATAAATATTTTATCACTTGCCTTCAATTTGACTTGACTACTCCCAAGGTGCATTTGTGTTCAATTAAAATAGATGGGAGTCCCCCATGAGTTTGAAATTCAAATTTACTTTGCAAAATGGGGTTCATAAAATTTCAACACATTTTTAATAGGAACAAAAACCATCGAACATGTCTAATCAAATACATATTCTAAGTTTTTATGAACATACACTATAGAACATTGATATATCGAAATGGAGCAAGTTGTAGAGTGGTTGAAGCATTGACTATATTTGTTACTATCATTTTTGTAGATCTTTATTTTTAGGTATTTAATCTTAATAGTATTTAATATTTTTCTTACTTTATCTAAAATGGGTGATTTGTTTGTCTTGACTTGGCCCTTTTATTCATTGTTTAGTGCTTTATGTTATGGAATTGTTGAGAATCAAATAGTCTACCTAGATTTTTATAATGAAATGGCTAAGATAATGAAATGGTAGATATTAGGATTGCTTAGCACTTACTACTATTGATTATTATTTATTTCTTTGTGTGTGGAAAACTAATAGGAACCCAAATGGTGAATGTTAGGGTAAAGATGATATTTTTTAATAACTATAATCAAATAATCTTAGTAACTAATATATATATATATATATATATATATATATATATATATATATATTAGTTTTAGACCTAAAAATTATAAATAGCTCCCAAACCAACCAAAAAGACCAGCTCATAACCTCACAAGGACCCATTGATGTCTAAATACTCTTTCAGATTGGAATGATCTACCTAGGCTATTAATTTGTAGATGCACCTAATTTATAATAGCTTGAACTACTATGCATATTCAACTAAAAATAGAATGACCATAGGCTAGGGTTATATTGCATGGTCTATTATATGGAAGGAGGATAAAATAAGGTTATTTTATGATTTTTGTATGGAATGAGGTTAATTTTCTAGTTTTAGATCTGAAACATTATAGATAATCACCTAGGCCAACCAAAAGGACCAGTTGGAAACCTCACAAGGACTCAAATTATCATAAAACCATAGCTAAGTGAGTATGATTTTCTTTAGATAAGTTAAAAATAAGAAAAAAAATGGTATCAATTTGGTCGATAAACTCCTAAGAAAAAATAATAAAATATATTTTTATCAAGATAGCCAATATAATTATAATCACACAAAATAATATCAAGATAGGCAACACAATGTACAAAACCACACAATAATATTGTGATATCTAAATAAAGGAATCAAGTTGGTTGATACAATTATAATGTAGAATGTATGATTTTATGGTCAAACATGAAACTAATCCAATCAAAGTAGGGATAAGATTCATGTTGAGTACACAAGAATGTATGCACTAGATAGAATGACCTAAAAAATATTATTTTTATCAATAAATTAGGACTAGAATAAAGTTAATTGAATAGATCCTTCATGTACTTAGATAATCAAGTATTTACCAATGATTTTTTTAGATATATCTAAGATAAAATACAAATAAAATTTCAAGAGGAAAGGGTTCTAAACCTATGCCCTTGATAAAAGGATATAATTATCACTAGACCTCAAAAATGGTAAACATTTGTAATTATGGTTGTAAATATGAAAGTAAATTAGATAGTTGTAAAGGAGTATAAAATAAATCAAAATAGAGGTTATAAATTGTTTATATGGGTAAAATGAAATGGTCAACCAAATGGGGGTATATGCAACCTAAATTTTTTTTATGGAAATGATAATAAATCCCATGTTTATACAAAGTTGTTGGGTATAGATCAATCCTTAAAAAAACACACACACATACATCCAAATCATAATTTAAAAAAAACAATGTCTAGTCTAGTAAGAAAATAAAGGAAAGAGTGGCAAGATGGAAATATTTATCTTGGGGTAGACCCATTATTATTAAATATTATTATTGGATGGATTATATATTTAAATATATTATATTTTAGGTTTAAGATCTCAAATGGTTAGGTTAATATTTATATATCATCATTTATGATCTCCTAATTAATCTTCCTATTGAGTTTTAATGACATATTAAGACAATACAACATAACCAAACACAACATTATTGAGTTTTAATGATCTATGCTCTTCCAAACACACTCCATAGTTCATAATCTTTTTTCATTGTCTTGCACTTAGCATATCCTTAGTCTACAAATTCACATGCATCATGTGGGCCCCACATTCACATATCCATGTGTTAACATGCTCTAATTATATGATTCATTAGATGGCCTACTACATCTAAAGTCAATAATATCTATTGAAAACTTAATAGTCATTATCCACATGCCAAGGATTAAAATTTAAAATGTATCTAGAGCATTTAGTATTCTATCTATTTCCACCAACCATCACTACCAAGAAAAGAGTCATGTCATCCTACTTCATCCTCAATATATTAAAAATAATTATCACTACCCATATAATGTATATATTATATATATTTTTAACATAGGGTATTTTATCATTAGACACACAAAACTCAACATTAATAGTAAGCCTTGAGAAATCATGGATTTAGAGATCGATGCCATTGTAAAACAACCTTGTAGCACATTACATACACATTTTTAATGCATATTTCTTACATTTAGCATCTTCACTACATACACACATTGTATAAAATTGTACTCTATTTCTCTATATTCACCATTAATGAATAAAAAATTTATTTCTTGTGAATTATTGCATTATATATCTTTTACATCAATCGGCATGCAAAGACTTGCATTGATAAGGATGCAAAGGGGTAGATAGGGTGTGAAATAAAGACACATGGAAGGGTTAACTCTAATTCATGGTGTAAATAGGGGATAAATTGTGGTATGTCACATGTTCTTTTTTCATAAGGGTCTCAAATTTTATAGTTGTTTAAATGTCACAAGAACCATGATCTGATACATATCTAATTTGGGACCTAATGAGATGTTTATGTTAAAAATGTCATTCAATTATGAATTCATGATTTTTAGAGAGTCAATGTGTGAAATTGGTTTGTAGAGATGAGCTCAAACCTTAAACAAAATGGAGAATTAGTGTTAAAATAAGTATTAAAAAAAATTATTCACCATTAATGAATAGAAATTGTATTTCATGTAGATAGTCTTCTACTCCTCTAAATGTGTTTTGTTTATTCTTTCTGAATATCTCTTCATATTTAATTTTTATATCCATAAATAAATTATCCAATACACATCATGTTTATATCAAAACCCTTGAAATGACCATTGTAATCAACATTGAAGATATTATAAGGCCCTTAAAGGTATCTCCTAGGAAATACCTTGAAATAAAAAACCAATCATGTGCATATTCAAAGTATCTACTATGAAAACCCTTGAAGGTACTAATACCCTTCAAGGTACCTCCTAGAATATACCTTGAATGGAATTGTATTACCTTCAAGGGTACCTTGAAGGTATCCCTTAAGATATACCTTTAAAATATTCATAAGGGTACCCTTAAAGGTATTACAAGGCCTTTAAAGGTATCACCTAGTATAAAATTTAAACATAGTTTAAAATACCTTGTAATACCTTCAAGGGTACCCTTATGCATGTTTGAAAGGTATTTCCTATGAGAAACCTTGAACATCCTCTTGAATGTTTGACAATGCCATTTGAGATGTCTCTTAGGATATACCTTTAAGAGCCTTTTAATATCTTCATGGGTAACATGAAGGTATCTCCTATGAGCTACCTTGAAGTAAAAATCCACTCTTGTTCATGTTTGAAATGTATATTAGATTAGATACCTTAAAGGTACCCTTGAAGCTATCACCCAGTAGTGCCTTCAAGGAGATACCTTTCAAGCATACATAAGAGTACCATTGAAGGTATTACAATTCCCTTCAAGGTATCTCATAAATGATTCCTTAGAATAAAATTCCAATCATGTTCATGTTCAAGATATCTACTAGGAGAACCCTTGAAGTTACTATAAGACCCTTTAAGGTATCTCTTAGAAGGAAGGGAATTTTAGTACCTTCAAGGGTCCCTTGAAGGTATCTCATAAGAGATACCTTTTAAACATTCATAAGGGTACCCTTGAAGGTATTAAAATGCCCTCAAGGTATCACCTAGTAGTTCCTTCAAACATACTTTGAAGGGCCTTGTAATACCTTCAATGGTACCCTTATACATGTTTGAAAGGTATCTCTTATGATATACCTTCAAATTCCAATTGAATGTATGACAAAACACTTCAATTTATTTCTTAGGAGATGAATTAAAGAGCCTTGTAATACCTTCATGGGTAACTTAAAGGTATCTCTTAGTAGCTACCTTGAATTAAAATTTCACTCTTGTTCATGTTTGAAAGGTATCTCTTAGGAGATACCTTGAAGGTATTGGAAGGCCCTTCAAGGTATCACTCAATATTGACTTCAAGGAAATATCTTTCAAACATGCATAAGGGTACCATTAAAGGTATTACAAATCCCTTCAAGGTATCTCCTAGGATATTCCTTGAAAGAAAATTCCAATTGTGTGCATGTTTAAGGTATCTAATAAGAGAAACCTTGAGGTGACTACAAGACCCTTAAATATATCTCCTAAAATATACTTTGAAGGGAATTTTAGTACCTTCAAGGATACCTTGAAGGTATCTCCTAAGATATACCTTTAAAACATGCATAATCGTACCCTTGAAGGTATTACAAGGTCGTTCAAGGTATCAACCAGTAGTGCCTTCAAATATACTTTGAAGGTCCTTGTAATATCTTCAATGATATCTTTATGCATTTTAGAAAGGTATCTCCTTAGAGATACCTTCAATTTCCTCTTGAATTTATGACAATTCCCTTCAACATATCTCTTATGTTATGCCTTCAAGAGCTCTTTAATACCTTCATGGGTAACTTTATGGTATCTCATAGTAGCTGACATGAAGTAAAATCCACTCTTATTCATATTTTAAAGCTATATCCTAGGAGATACCTTGAAGGAAAAATAAGATGAACATAAAAAAATCATTATTGACCAAGGACAAATAAATAGGCATCATATGTTTTATTAATTAATTTCAATATACATAATCAAACATAATTTTGAGGCAAGCTAATATTAAACAAAGAAAATAAAAGTTAGAGTTATGAATTCACAATAAGATCTTTCAAAAATAATTAAAAATCTATAAGGGAAACATATAATTTATACAAAAAAATTAATAACATATATATACAAATAAAAAGTATTGAAAAATAATGTACCATAGACATAGATCACAACTACAAAAAATAGGCTAAATATTCCAAATAAACATATATTTAAGTTTCATAGCCTTTATCAAATAAATTATTATCCATTTGATCAACAATCCAAATTCATTATTTTGTCTCTAATTTAATAGCCCAAAATATCTACCTTAAATATTATAAAAAAAGTGTCACCTCAAATATCTCTATTAAAATATCTATCCCATGGAATTCACAAATATTAAAGCTAAAAATCTCAAATAATTTATTTTAATTAAATTTCGTACCTTATTTAATTCTACTCCACATGAAAATATTATCCATTTTATATTTGACGGCTAAATCCTTTTTTTTCCATTAAAAATCCTAATAATCCTTTTTATATTTAAGAAAGAATTTTTTAGGTTAATCATTTTAAACAATGATGTCCCTGTGGTGAAGCGCTCCAATAGTAACATTATGTCCCCTTTAAATATTTTAGGTAATAGCTTTAATGATATTTTCTAAGAGAATAAATAAAAACATGATGGTGGGTGTGACCTAAATGTTAAATCAAAGGAATGCCATTTTACAATAATCAATTTAACAAAAGGCATGTCTATTTATATAAAATATATTTTCCCATTGTGATAATCCAAAGAAAATAAAATACTCAAATGGAGAAATTAAACAATTAATTTTTCAATGTATTGGAAAATAGCTATATTTTTTTTGGTTAAAAGGGGAATCTTTATTGTAAATCATTTATCTTAAAAATTATCTACGTCTATTAAGCTATGTATTTAAAAACACCATCATATTTTTTAGAAATGTTTTAGATTTACATGATTATTTATAGTGATGATTTTGCATAAGTGTTGCCCTAGTTGTTTATGTAATTATTATCTGCATAGGATGTTGCATAAACATTATTATCCAATATGTTCATGCAAGGTGTGAGTGAAGCACTATTGCACAAGGTTGGTGTTGTGTATAGGTTCTTAGGTGACCACTACCTTGGAAATCAAAAGAGACTCCATCTCTATATATTAAAATTAAGACTCTCTCCCCTATAAATGAAAAAATTAAATTTATTAATAACTCATGGATGGTTTACCTCATCCTATTAATTAGGTTAGATTTAAGGTTTACAATGTATAATAACTTCTTCCACTTGCATGGTGGGGTCACAATATCCATAACAGAATGTCTATAGTTAGATATCGATGTATCTAGATGAAAATTCATGAAATTTATTCATGTTAAGTTTGCCAATGATTAATATATTACAAAATATAGAGATAAATCTAATTTTAAATTCATATACATGATAATTTTACATTAAAGTCCAAAATTAGATTTGGTTAATATGTATGTAGTTGTTTCTATCTTTGGTTCAATGACAAGTGTTGCTAACTAGGCTCATTAGGTTGGTGTTGGAGGCATGGAAGCTGATGGTGTGGATGATGTTGATCCAACTTATTTTTCTTCAACTTCTTTTTTCACTTTGAGATATATGTAATGTTGATTATTTTTGTCATCGTCCTACCTTATTATATCCATGTTAATCAATGAGGGCATGTTAATTATTTCAACTTCTTCTATCAGTCTAAGGTGTTCAGCCTTAGTGATCTTGAACACAAGCTTAAATACCTCAGCCTTAGTCACCTTATTTCTATAAAATTCAAGCTTCTCATGAATCCTCCCTTTCATTTTTATTTTTTGTTGTTATTTGAAATCCCTTGAAATAACATACAATAGTGAGTTGAATGTGGTCTTATCTATTGATTTGTTCTCTGGAGTTTTAACCAAATTAAATTTTAACTCATGTAAAATCTGGATAGCCTATTTCTCATGTTCCTAGACCTTGGGTATTAGTTATTACTATTATTTTACCCACTTTATGGCCTCGAACTTTCTCATCACTACCAAGCTGAGAAAACTAGGGTATTTTATTATTGTCATCATATTTAATTGATTATACTATTTATTGGAAGTATATGTTACCATAAAATTTAGTTTATTTTCATCTTCCTTGAGAAAATCGAACAATTTGGTCATGGAAATTAATTAGGGAGAATCTTCCTTTATCATTATCTTAATGGTTTATGGTGAGTTGTATAATGTTGTGGCAATTGTTTGAACACAAATATGAATTTCCTTTAGCACTTGAATAATTTGTTGTTTCTAAAATATTCATTTCAATTCATCTCTCAGCTCTTGGTTGACCATCTCTATGTTTTTTATGAAGTTATTTAATGTTTACACATGTTTATCAATGAATATGTAGGTATCTTCACTCTAGAGAGCTTGGTCTAGTTATTGTGTGAGAGAGAATATATCTTCCCTTGGTTTTAAGAGTATACCCTCACTAGATTGATCTTGAATTTTCCTCTTGGTGACTCTATAAATTGGACATATTTTAATATCAATTACTTAGTTTCTTATTATCAATCTAGACATGGTCAGTTATGAGGTTTGGGGTTCCATGAATCCCTAGTTCTTTTGCCTAGTCAGGAATTGTTAAACCTTGTGTTCTTGCAGCTGTTTGGACTATTTAAATAGTGGATGAAAGATTAATTTGGATATAATAAGGGATTATAGGAAATATGATCCTTTTCCAATCATTTAGATTAATTTTAGGCAATGGATGCACCATATTAGTAACTTCTTGGGGTGGCACAACTAGGATTTGAATGGGGTTAACAATTATTAATAACATACCCAATTGGATAATATGTCCATCTAAGTTTTATCTAAACCAGAAATGGATTGAAAAAGTGGGAAATCAAACATTATATTCTTGATAGTAATAATTGAGGTGATAGTGGTGGCGGTGAGTAGTGAAACTGATTGGGTTAATGGGGCCTTAGTTTTAATTAGTGATAGTTATGATAAATCATAAATTGTAGGTACAATACTTGGAGTAGGATGTGCACAAATGGGTGCAACCCAATCAATACTATAACTATCAATAATAGAAACATTAGGATAGGGCATGGTACCACCAAAAAAATTGAGTTGGACCAATAGTGATTGGGGTTACCAATACATGAGGAAGAGTAAATACAATAGTAGATACACTAGAAGAATTGATGGGAATATAGTACTCATTAAAGTATAAGGGATATTAACAATGTAAAAGGAAATATGAGCATAAGTAACAATAGTAACATGAGGGAAAGATGCAGGGAAATATTTAATTACCTATAATAGACTTATTATGGCCTTAGGATCAAGTAGCTCCTATGATTTATCCTCCATCAGTGGTGTGTTGTGCTTTAATTATTGCATGTTCAACACCTTAGCCTTTTCTAACTCTTCCCCTTCTTTTGAAGAGTAATCCACTAGGGTTATTACTTTTGGTTTTTTCTACACAGGATGAGATACAAGTGCATTTCCTCTTCTCTGAGTTGGAGGGGAAGTTATACCACTTGATGCTAGTAATGACCTATAAGGTGATTATTCTAACTATGTATCTCCTCCTTGCTCTAAGTTTGGTTCTATCTCAGTATCCCTTCCTTCAATATCCATTTCTTCAATGTCTTCTTTATGGGGTTGTTTCTTGTGAATTTTTAGAGGAGTTACCTAAGTCTTCAATGTTTTTCCTATCTTCATCAATAAGATATTGATCAATGTCTGGTGGTTCCTAGGTTGCTTATGATTCTCCTTCTTGCTTAGCCATCTCAATATATTTTTTTCTTAATTGATGGGGTTGGAAAGTTGATGATTGTTATAAATCATAAGGTGTTCATTGAGGAGTAGAAGGCACATACAAATTGGCATCATACATGGTGAGAGTAGGTTCACTTTGATTAATTTTAAGTACTTTCTCATTCAACCCATTAGTTGATGATATCTCAAGTACTACTTGATAATATTTTGAATTCCAAAAGATAACATCATTTTCATAATGAACATGCTTGAAATAGATGCCTAACCCTATGAAATGCTTGTGAACTTTGTTCCATGGATCATAATCTCTATGATTCTAAGTGGGAAGAGCATAATATTACCTAAATTCGGTATTGGTTCTAAATTTACTTATATCATAATACATAATTTGACCTATGGTCATTTATTTCCCAAAGAATGTCCCTTCTTTCTTCTCTTTTAGGTCATACTAAACTTTGTGCGAAATCTAATATGTGATTTCCTATTTTTCACATTTGTCTGGGATAAACTTGGGTAAAAGGAGAGGGTTGACCTTGTTTCCATCTATCATTATGACTATGTAATAAGGGAATAAAATATAATAACCCCTATATTAAAGTGTCTTCTTGATGTAATAAGAGAGTCTAGACATTGGCTCCTTAGGAATTCCCTATCATACTTATGTGTACACTTCTACTATTTAGACTAAATGTTTATGGAAACAATAAATTTACACTAATGAGAAAGAATAACATACCTTGTTTCTGATAATGTCCATAGGTGGACTCAAAAATCTTCCTTTGGTTCTATGAACTGTTCCTAACATCACATCCATGAGATATGACATCATGTAAAAAATACCACTTGGTGGCCTCTTGTTTATGTGTTGTAGTTGCTCTTAGATTTGGACAATTAAAATCTCTCCCCATAAAATGGTGATTTTGAAGTTCAATAGGATGTCAATTAAGAGAATCAAATTTAGTGAAACATAACAGATGGAAGAATGCCCATAAAACTAATTCAGCAATGCCATCCCAATCCTAATCCCCATTCTAAACTGTTAAATTAGAAGTCAAGTGCTTTTCTTGAAAGTACCTTCTCCCCAAGTTGAATCCATTTTTAGAGTGTGTCTACAATCATGTTATCATTTTTCCATGTTACCATTCTATGTACATTATATGAAGCCTCTACATCTTCTAAGATTTTTAGTATTTGGTGAAAGCCTATCTAAAGAGACATGCCACCATTATGATTTTTCCTATTTGGTTTAGAAAACTACCATATTTTACATAACCATAAAATAATAAATATATAAGAATCTATATACATGGTATTACCTTAGGTTTATCTACAATAAAATGTAGTTTTTGTCGCTTGGTAGGAAGTAAATCTAGCATTAGTCATTATTTATCTAGAGTTAAATCTTCATCATCCATTACAACATCAATGTTTTGAACATCATCCCATAGACTGTTGTAGTATGATTACTTACCTTCAAATATATTAGGTTCAAAGATGATTTACTTACACTCTATTGAAACTTTAATATAGAATTTATATGGTAGGGGGTGTGCCCTAAATGGTTTTTATGAGGATGACATGACTACAAGATCTATGAGAATGAGACTATAACTAAAATTATCTTGGTAATTAACTTGAACTATCTTCTTGTATAGATGCATAAAATAAATAGGGATATGTATACTTTAATATCTTTAGTTTGATATGAATTCAAGAGTTTAAGATGTGTTAGGATGTGTTAATGCCTCATAATTATATCCAATGAGATTAGTTGTCTTAATGTATTTTGTACAACATCAATTCATAATGGATATCATTAAATCTTAAGTTTAATTCATATTTTTTCAAATATCTTGGTAGCTTTATACATGGATTTCCACTTTGCACAATCATAATGCCTATTCATCAATATCAGAAAGGTATCACCTACTCATGCCTTCATACTTTGTCTACCTTCTTATTGTTCATCAACACTTTACATTCACTTAGGAGTTAACTTGGTACTTTTACCCCTATTTGAAAAAATATAATGTGAGAGTATTTGATAACCATAAACCCAAAACCATAAACCATAAACCATAGATGCAAAGACCAAGTTAAAATAATCAAATCTCAAAGGTTAAAACTTAACGTGAAAATTACAAAAATAGAAAATTTGAAGGACTCAATTTCTGAAGATCATTTTGAAATACATGAAATTAAAAGAGTAATATCCAAGACACAAAGTCTGAAGAATTTTTTTTAATAACTATAATTCCAAAGCGTAAATCCCAAGATTCAAAATTTGAAGATCAATTTGTAAAACTTGAACTGCGAAGTGTAAATAGTTAAAATTGAAATGTCAAAGACCAAAATCCTACAAAAGAATAAGTCTTAGAATTTTTTTTGAAAACATTACTAGGTTATTCCCACATAATATATAAATTAAAAGCCTAAAAGATATAACCAAATAGTAGTATAGGTATTATACACATGCACATTTGTAGCTTCTAGGACTAAAACATAACAAATGTTATATCAACACATTAAAGTAACACCAAAGATAGTTTTTGAGCACATTGAAGATCATTTCACGAGGTAAAACCTAAAAGTATATAATAATAAAAGTATATACTTATGGACATGAATACCCTTGGTATATAAGTCTGAACAAAACCACATGTTGATTGATAAAAATATTAAAACAAAATGTAGTAGATTATTTTTCAAAACATGGAATGTTGTCTCATGGATCAAGGTGGGCTACACTTGTGTCAACAAAAAAGTGGGGTATATTGTATACAAAGATTCCTTCAAGGAGTTACCTTTCAAACACACATAAGGGTAATATTGAAGGTATTACAAGGCCATTCAAGGTATCACCTAGTATTGCCTTCAAACATACCTATAAGGACTTTGTAATACCTTCAAGGGTACCCTTATGCATGTTTGAAAGGTATATCCTAGGAGATAGCTTCAATGTGCCCTTGAATTTATGATAATGTCTTTCAAGGTATTTCCTAGGAGATTACTAAGAAATCCTTTTAATACCTTCATGGGTAACTTAAAGGTATCTCATAGGACATACCTTGAAGGAAAAATCCACTCTTGTTCATGTTTGAAAGGTATACCTTAGGAGTTACCTTTAAGATACCCTTGAAGGTATTACAAGGCCCTTCAAGTTATCACCCAATCTTGAAGGGTATTGTAATACCTTAAAGGATACCCTTATGAATTTTTGAAAGGTATCCCTAAGAGATACCTTAAAACTCTTGGGTTCACCACAGAGGTTCGAATCAAATATCGGATCCCAAAATATAAGTAGCTAATCATTTTCAATGACTTTAGTTAAAACCCCCATTTCTCAATATAATTTTATATACTATTAAAATACATTGTTGAATTTTGATTTAATTATCTATTTTTATCTACTCGAATATTACAATCTTATTCATGTTTGAAAGATATCTCCTAGGAGATACCTTCAAATTAGGATAAATTGAGGCTTGAAGTATGCAATATATGATATTAAAAGCTATTTTTTTGGATTGACATAAATAGTGTCATTAACAAAATGTGTTATAAATTATATTTTTAACATTTTTAGGTTTTAAAATATCTCCATGTTTAAGTTATTGTATAAATAAATCTTTATCTCCTACATATAGGTATAACTTGGATTGATTTTATAAATACCCTGATTAACAAATATTCTCATGTCTTTTGTAAATGTCAGGTTTGAAAAATCATACATCAATTATTTTACAATGCGGATACCATTTTTATCTCATAAATAATGGCAAGGTCATTGGTGAAGGAAGATTACACAAAGTTCTAGGTCCAAATGTTGACTCTTTGGAATCCATAAATCTCACTTCCACATGCCACAATGATAAAATATCTATTGAATGTGTAATTGTTAATGTGACAAAATATTTTGATCTGACTCTACCACTTCCATTTTCTAGAGATTTTTCAGATAATTTGGTGGATGTAGTTGATTATTTTACTATATGGAACACAAAAATGATGCAAAATGCCACAACCAAGTTTTCTATAGAGAATGACATGGAAGAAGGATAAAATAATTTCAATTCAATTATGCATATATAACCTTTGCAAGTAAAAAACTTTATTTGATTGATTACTTAAATATATTAATGATCCTACCACATTTCATAGCCTGATAAATGGGTTAATTAGGGAAAGGATACATTTGTTGCAAAAATGTACAATTATTATAAATGATGAGAAATTTGATTTTGGTTATGTTAAATTTATACAACCAGAGGAGATTTTTGGTTGTAATCCTATCCCAATGGTAAAAAAATGAATTTTTAGGAAAATTATACAACATTATGATACTTTTAGTATAGAGGTAATTAAAACATCTATCATTAGATTGCCTTCCAAAAAGATAGTGGATATTGAATGTAGAGCTATCAATTTACCATACATGACACCAAAGGAGAAAGAAATTATAAATGTTTTATAAGTAGTGGATACTGATGTCATTCATTGCATGACATTCTCAAAGTAAAGACATCCAAAAACAATTAGCTAATGCCTACAACTACTTTGGATAAAAAAGATTTCAGCCAAACACTTCACTCAGACAAGTGGAGTTTGATGCAAGCATAGATAGTGACATTGAAAAAGTGTATGCAGATAAATGTTATACCAAAAAATGTTTTTAGTCAGAATTATCATTTGAGATGCTAAAATATGTATGGATAAAAATAATATATTTCATCACAATAGATAGGAGGAAACATATCCTCGATGCCCTTTCTCCCAATTTGTTTAAGAAAAATAAAAATAAAAATACTATTGATTTTTAGGGTACTGAGATATGTTTAGAAGATTAGATTAAAATATATGGATTGAAGAGAAGTAGATTTTTTCATGTTCAAATTTGTCATAAAAATGGGGAAAGAAATGCATTCCATGTAGAAAGGTGTCGACAAAATCCATAAAATAAGACAATGGAAGCTAAAGATTTGTTGGACCAATTCATGGATGATTTTATAGATGTTTATACAAGACTTTAATGTTAGGTAGATAAATATGGTGAAAAATAAAATGGTAAACATCTTCCAACATCTTCCACTCAATAATTTATGAGGTGCCACATCAATACACAACTAGCAGATATAGAATATGGGCCAATATCCAAGCTAAAATTCAATAACATGTGGAAAACTCATTTTCATGATGTGACCATTACCATGTCTAATGAATTTTATAGGTGTAAAAAATGTATCTTGTTGACTCAACAAAAAGTCTCTAGGTCCCTATCTATAGATCAGGAAGATCGTATCAATCAAAAATTCATGATGCACTCAAATCAGATACTTTATACAAGACAAATGTATTACACACATAAATGAATGTTAGACAAATACCCTGAAGAATTCCTTAGTGTCATTGATGACAACGTGAAATGTCAAAAAAAAAATTCAAGGATAGTGATAAAAATCAAAGCTATTACTGATAGAATAGTAGAGTTGTCCATGATAGGGATTATCACACATGGTCATGGTGTAGGTCGATATGGACATTTTTTTATTGTATGTTATTATAGGGTGTTTTTTAATCATCTCATCATTGAATAAGTGATTAAAGGATATAGAAAAAAAAATTAAATACTTATGGATATTTACTGTATAAAATTGGATCTTCAAAATATCCATTGTATGACACAGTTTTGTCTAATAACTGCTACCTTGAATGTAATAAATACATAGAAGAAGTAAAATAATTGGTGCCTTCAAGAAACTTCATTCTAGGCTATACCTTCAACTAGAAAATTATTATGAGGACAATAAGAATAGATACTTATTTCCATCCATTATTCTATTAAAAAAAATTCTAATCTTATATGGAACTAAATGTAATTCTACTACATTTACAAATTTACAAAATCAAGTTTTGTTGTACATGTATATGTAGCAATATTTATCTCTCCTTATATATAAAGGTATTTTCCTTGATGTTGAGGTTGAATTTATCCCTATAGGACATACACGTGCGGACATAAATGACACATTTAGAAACATGTTTGGATGTATAAAGAGTAAATATGTATGGAGTATGGAAGAGATGATGGACAACTATAGGACATGAAAATAAAAGAACATTCATGACATATTTGATTAAATAAGTAGTATAGTTCAAAGACTATGTTAATAGTTTCTAGATAAAGGAAAGAAATGAAATAATAGAATTGACAAAAGGTCAATATTTTCTTCTACGCTAGGAGTAAGGTCAACCAATTACTCATTTCAAAAATTCTATAAGAGATATAAATTGGTCACTCACCCCTCGATTAAATTGTGGGGGAAAAAAGAAAATGGTGAGCCAAATTTTCAAGAAGGTAATATGATGAAAATATTTTTCAAAGACTTGAAAAATAGGGAAAAGTTGCAAGATTCCATTATTTCAAAAGTCTCAGATAGAAGTAAAAAAAAGAGAAAAAAAGAAATTAAATATAACTTGATTATGTATATAAATCAATTTAATCAATCTGGTTTGACCAAAAATAGTAACTAGAAGGATTTATCATATTACTTGCAAAATATCCATGACATAATGAAAGAAGATATGTTCCCTTATGAAGTTGAATATATAGGAGGTTTTTGGCCTAGAACTCACCACGACATACTCCTGCATAGAGATCTACAAAAAATGGTTCATGATAGGTTCCTTGTTTTTGGAGTGGAATCTACAGACACATATGTTGTTACAAGAATAAAATGAACAAAAAAATCATTTTATCCAGCTCAACATGTGTAAAACAAAAATATGTTATTTTTTAGACTTAATGATTCTACAAGAGTGAACTACACAATATGGGTTTATAAAGCTAAAGCAATATTTAGATACTATAAATAAATTTAGATATAGATCAAAGTGTCAAAATAGCTTGTTTCATCCTAGTTCATGTAAATAAAAAATATGTAAAAGAAGCATAAATTTATTAATGTTGTTTAGATAATATAAGGAATTAAAACCTAGTTGACACCTATTTACTATACATTCTTTTATATAGTATCATTTACAATTAAATACTAAATAAAAATTGGAGAGGTCATACACTTGTTCTCTCTAATTTTTTGAAAGGCATTTTAATATACTATTTGAATACATCCTCACATTAGGCTATTTTAAAAATAGTGATAAAGGATTGGGAGTTACTGTTTTCTTTCATGACATTAGAAATTTGAAATTGTGTTTCCTTAATTTTGGAATGAGAAGTATGAATGGTTTTTTTCAAAATTTAGTGCATATTTCTAGTATGTAAAATGTTTTGTTGTATTCACTTAATGAGATGCCCTATTTTTTATTATTTTATTTACTTTTAGAGAATTTTTTGAGTGGAAAATTACATTTTTTGTATTCTAAATAAGGTCTTTGTATTTTGGGTATTATAAAATAAACTTTAGCATTTGCATTTTATATTTTCTACTTTGGCAATTCAGTCTTCGATAATTATGGATCAACAAAAGGTCTTCAAAATTTATGAATTGGAATGTGCACTTCACATTTTGAGCATTTCAAAATGGTTTTTAGATTTTATGTATTCAAAGTATCAAGTTA